>PVIY010020123.1:0-27531 GCA_004026745.1 Myrmecophaga tridactyla | reverse complement strand
TTTTGGGGGGGGTCCATGGTCTGGGAATCGAATCTTGGTCTCCCGCATGGAAGGCAAGCATTCTACCACTGAGTCACCCGTGTGCCCTCTTTCTTCTTTTAATATGGGCATTTAAGGCAATACTTTTCCCTCTTAACACTGCCTCGTTGCATCTCATAAATTTTGATATGTTGTGCTTTCATTTTCATTTGCCTCAGGGTATTTACTGATTTCTCTTGTAATTTCTTCCTTTACCCACTGGTCATTTAAAAGTGTGTTGTTTAACCTCCATGTATTTGCGAATTTTCTGGCCCTCTGCCTGTTATCGATCGCCAACTTCATTTCATTATGATCCAAGAAAGCGTTGTGCATAATTCCAATTTTTAGAATCGATTGAGACTTGCTTTGTGACCCTGCACACGCTCCATTCTTGAGAACGATCTATGAGTGCTTGAGAGAATGTGTGTCCTGCTGTTGTGTGGCGTGATGGCTGTGCATGCCTATTAAGTCTACTTCTTTATCATGTCATTGCAAGTCTTTGTTTCTTTATTTATCCTCTGTCTAGATGTTGGAGTCTTCAGTTACTATGGTAGAGGTGTCGACTTCTCCCTTCAATGTTGTCAGTGTTTGCCTCATGTCCTTTGGAGCACTCTGCCTCAGTGCATAAATATTTATGATTGTTATGGCTTCTTGTTGAATTCTTCCTTTTATTAGTGCACAGTGTCCTAAATAACATTTTTCTAGAAAGAAAATCCAAATGCTGCATAGAGATCTATGAATTTTATCATAATTGCTACACTCTACACAAATATGTTAGATTGCATTGCATATGATGCTATAGTCATTACATATATGCGCATTAAAATACACCAATATATCATAACATTGTGCAATATGAAATATACTATATTGTACTGTATACTAAAGCCAATGTGATTTATATGTATTGAATGTATTAATGCATTATAACAATATAATAAATAATATACAATATTAATAATATACAAATATAAAATAATAGGCAACATATTATTACCATATAATCACATATCATTTATATGTTTTTAATGTAGTAGAATGTGTTTTTAAAATCTTATCTCTCATGAGCCATAAACATTGCCTGTGATGTAGAGACTTCATTCAGATAGTGAGTGTGAATAAATGAATGGGTGAAATAATGAATTTTGGTATATCTATACAATGAAATAAAATGCAATGTTTAAAATTATATGGTATATAGCTTTATAATTATATATAAAGTTATAAAGTGATATAACATACTCTTAAACACACATACTAAAAATATATATTATAATGACCATATTATTGCATGTCATTTAATGTCAAGTATTAAACCAATTCCCTCTTTTGGACCTCTAGATTATTTACTTTGTTCACACTAATTTAAAATACTATATAGTGCTCATCATTCTTAATGACTCTTAGAGATATTTTTTCTATCCTAGGATTTATTAACACAAATATCTCTAATTAAAGGGTACATATGGTTTTAAGACATTTCATATGCAAAGCTACATTGCACTCATAAAGGTTCTTGGCCAACTTCAGGAAATGAAAGAGAAAACAATACTTTAAAAATGTACCCTGAATGAATGAATAAATAGTCTTATCAGATTAGTATCTATGTTAGTTCTCTAAGACTGCCATAACAAATAGCATAAACTAGAGATCTAATACAAACACATTTATTCTCTTGGAATTCTAGAGGACAGAAGCCTGATATCAAGGTGTTGGAAGGTCATGTTCCTTTTGAAGAATCGTTAGGGAAAAATCTGTTCCATGACTTTCTCCAGGCTTGTAGGTGTGGCCAGCAATCCTCCATTTTCCTTGGCTTTGGCATAACTTAATCACTCTCTCCATTGTTACACTTTCTCCTCATCCCTTTTTATAAGGTCACTGTGATAGGTGAGTTCTGATATCAACTTGACCAGACAATGGTGTCCAGTTGTCCGTTACTGCAAGGATATTTCCTGGCTGGTTGATAAGCCAGAAATTTGGTTTATTAAATCATCAGGCAGTAGATTGTGTCTGTGACTGATTACATATAAGATGAACTAAGGATGTGTCTTCCACAAATGAGATCATTCCATCTTTTGGTTTTGATTCAATCAGTTGAAGACTTTTAAGGGAGAAGAAAGAATTTTCACTGTTGTCTTCAATCATTAAGCCTCTCCTGTGGAGCTCATCATGACCCTTCATCAGAGCTGCCGGCCTTGCAGCCCGCCCCACAGGATTCTGACTCTTGCTTCCCACAGTTACATGAGACTGTTGTATAAATCTCATATTTACAGTTATGTCTTGTTGTCTTGTTTCTCTAGGGAACCCTGACTAACACATTCACCAATCATATTTGGATTAAGGATCTACCCTACTCCAGTATGACCTCATTTTAACCTGCCTAACTCTGTATCCACCCTATTTCTAAATAATATCATAATCTGATTTATTAGCAGTTAGGAGTTCAAAGTGTCCTTCTGGAGGACTTAATTTAACCCTTAACAGTATCTTGGGATCTCATAGATTAATATCTAAAATCCACATTGTGATTATCCCATTGGTCACAGTAATTGTGGACAGCAGAACCTGAACTGATAGACATCTTATCACTCTACTTATTCAATTTGGTTATGAAATCCCATATATTTGGGGTTTGAAAAATCTTTTTTACAATATCCGAAATCAGAAAAAGACAGCTTTGACTACTGTTTTTAGGTATTGACAGACATTGTGTTTTGATGGTAATAAAATAATGAAACTTTTTTCAAAGTATGTTTTACAAAATGAAGTCCCAAGTTATTAATAGAATTACATAAAATAATTGGTGCAGTGTTCATAATAGCTTGGGAAAATGCATGACTGAACAAAATAATCAAATTTCTTAACTGGAGGCATTATCACAATATTTAGTGAACCATGCACTTTCTGTTCTTAAAGGAGGAAGCAGGCTATAGAACATATGCCTACAAAAAATAATGTTTATTTTTTTAGGCATCTTGTAGAGCTAGTTTTAATTGTAAAATGTCACACTAATAAGATCATCTTGACTTTCTTACATGCCTTCAGAAAACTATCATGTAAGATATCATCAACCTAAATTTAGCTCTAAATACACAAAAATGGTCATATTTAAAAACAAGAATAGCAACTTAATTATTGAAATCAATGAAATAATAGATTATACTGCTTTGGAAGAAAAAAGAAAACTGACAAACTAAAACAATACATGGAGAGACTGGCCAACAATTCATTAATTCAGTAAACTTTTAGATAAAGTTAAATGGCTAGGTCATTGGAATCCAGAGAACAGAGGCAGAGACCATTCTCTGAAGGAGTTCATTCCTTCAGTTAAGAATAATCCCCAGTTATCCTTCTGGTTGAAAAGAGGTAGCAGAATAGACACAGTGTTCCTTCAGTTCACAGAGGGAGCTGGACAAGTGATTATGGTTAATATATGCCATGTGAGGAGGTGAGTGTTTATATTTTAAAGTGTGATTTGGCATTTGTGAGTAATAGAAACATAATTGGGGATTGGGATGCTTAGATCTTTCCTTCAGAATGTGAAAGCTTCATGGTCATAACTCTAGTCCAGAGATTTAGCTAAAATTTACTGTTCTTTTTTCTCTTCTGCTTGTATAGCACATAATAACTCAATCATCAGAAAGAAGGACTTCTTTTTCCAGAGAAGAAGCACTTAATATCCAGAAGTAGAACCCAGTCTGAGTATCCTCCTGATTTAAAAGGCAACCCTGACAATTTATAATGCTATTATAAGCTATTTAGAGCAGGTTTGGCTAATTACTTTGATTTTGTATTAGTGATAACATATTCATTAACAGAGGTTAAAGATTAGCAGCTTTAGTTCCTAATACATCAACAAATAGTAATTAGAGTTGTTTTGTTTTTTAGAAAGGAAAACTTTCCAAAAGCCCAAAAGATATTTCTCACTAGCAATTTCTGTAGAAAGATATTGTAAGAAGTACAATAATTTACTCCTTTCTCTATATTGTTCACTTACCAGAGCCTCAGAATATATCTCTTTTAATACAAGCACCTCAACAAGAGGCTACAATTCTGCCATAACCTCTGCAAATCCATCATGCTAAAAAATGTCCCAGGTGCAACCACTTTGCCTGGCCACTTCTTATTTCAGCAGCTGGTTCTGTCAATGTGTAGTGAATCATGAAATTTCCACCTTAGTTCCTTTTTCCTGCTCTTTCACTGAAGATCAGGGAACCCTGGTTTGGAAGCACTAATCAATTATACCAGTCACCTTTATTCAATATTTTATTTGTACTTTTTCCCACTCATTTTTGTTATTGTTTAAGAATCCTCATTAATATTCAATGTCGTTGACCTCACAGTTAAACCTTATTTCAATAATATATGAAACATAATAACTTCAAACAAATTTAAAGTGCATTTTTCAAATGTATATCATATTTCTTAGAGTAAGGGAAGTATTGGAGGTATTTTCTTGATTTGTTGAGGTCATTAGGGCAATGAAATAATCTTTGAAGAATCCATTATCCTTATGTTTTATGCTGGTATGGGGTTATGTCAATTAGTTTTATGACTTGAAAAACAGGTTTCATGATACAGCATTAAATGAATACGTTTGTTTCAGACATTTTAATATGTTTCTGATATACCCCTTGCTGTTTAAACCCAGCAGCATTTTATTGAGTAGGTGAATTATTTTTACAATAAAAAAAGTGAAATTAAAACTTCATGGATTAGTATTACTTGTTCAAGGAATTATATTTCTCAAGGTATGGAGTATAGTACAGAGAGAGGTTTTGTTTAACTTTCATTACTGGAATCAAAATATCTAATATTGAAGATTGTATTCAATAAATTTAAATTCATTTACATGCCTTTTATTCTTAAATATTCAAAAGGCAGATATGTGCCTTCGAGTAGAGAAGATCTAGTCAACATGCCATATAATAATCCCTGAGTCTTTCACCCTTCCGCGTTGCTGTTTACACCTCATCTTGGAGCTTATCTAAAGCCAGAAGCACAGAGCAGCAGGGTCTCCCAGGTCTGTAGTCGCTGCTTTTCATTCTGACAAATCAATATCAAATGTGAGCCTGAAACCTGATATCATCAACCACATTTTCTTGTTTCACAGCAGGAAATAAATTATTTCAAAATCCACACCACCAAATGCATAACTTTACTGTAATATAGTTTTGTGAGACAAAATACTGACCTATTATTATCTCATAATACAGTGACATATAATATTTGATTCAACATTTTATTTGAGAATACACGGTAAAGAATAAGCCAGCATGAACATACCCTTTAAATATACATACATGTTGACAATATCCATTATTTGAATGCAGGTCAGTCTCAGTAAGAATTGCAAAACAAGTAAAAAATGTGTTTTTAGTAATTTACCTCTCATGGTTTATAGTTTATTCTGTTTCGCTACTCATCTTTTCTGTCCCTTAGCATCCAGTGTTCTTGTAGCTCCTACTCTCTCTCTGGCATTTGCTAAAACTGAATTAAGAAACACTCCCATGATTTTGTAATGAGATGATCTCATTTTTTGTACCACTTAAATAAAATATAGCAGCCTTTTGGCATTGAGTGGAATTCCATTATTCATAATATCACACAATGAAGTTCATTACTTACAATGCAGGTCCTAATTTGTAAAACTAGACTGTGATTGTTTAAATCTGAGGATTCTCTTTTGAATTATAATGATTATAGCATATATTTTCAGTCAAATAATCATCCCTCTAAACCATTGCTTCTTAGACATTCTGAAAGAAAGCTGAGTGAGCAGCATCTGGTTGCTCAAATATTAAACTGGATTTTCAGTGTCTTCCCCAGAAAACAAGATACAGACATTTTTCATTTGTATGAATGGAAATAATCTTTGGAATAATCTTGAGTCTCCTACATTAGGGAAACTAAAAAAAAAAAAAAAAAAGAATGATGTCTAGACTTGCACTGGACCCAAAATAAGAATCATGAAAACAATGAGGCATAGTCAAAGCAGAGAGGGAAATACATTCTTTAAATGCTAAATATCTCTCTTAATCCATATTTCTCAGTGTAGGCTGACTTGAGATATCAAGTGCAAAAAGAAGTCTTGCATGATTACTAATCTCAATTATTTTCCCACCATAAATAGGTAACTGTATCATTTTAAATCCTGCAACATCAACTTTCATTTTCTTTTCCAAAGCAACTGCAGGGAGGTTTAGAATAGAAAGGTTTTCAAATTTGGGCTGAATGCTATGAAAATTTTAAAGGGAAAAGCATTTCGATACCAAAATCTTCGTATTATTCATGACTTATTATTTGTAATTATGCTGTGAAAGCATGCAAAATCTATAATCTTCCTCACTTATGCCAACCCATTGTTTGAATTTATTAGTGGATTTATGTTCTTGGAATCCATTTGCATAGAATGCAGAAAAAAATGCAGCAGCAAATATCCATGGAGGAAATAAATCTACTTGTGATGCAAGGTATTCTATCAGGCAGTACAGCTCCAGATGTTTCAAGGATTATTTGTCAGTTTTACAGAGTGAATAAAGATGATGTTCAATTGAGAGACAGAAGTTCTGGAAGGAGGGAAAAGAAAATTGAAATAATAGAATATGCTCTGAATAAAGCACATACTCACGTCTTAGAAATTGAACCAAAGTTCATCGTTCAAATCGCTCTTAATTGTTTAATTCTACTCAGAATAATGTTTACATTGTGCTTCAATATTGAATACATTGGAATGATTCCTCAGACAAACCAGATTTTAGCTCTGTAGGTATTGGAGTTGATCCAGGTAGCTGGCATGAGGCCCCAAATAAATGCACGTTGAAGAGTTCTATACTGCAATAGCAATGTTAAATTAAAGTTGACATTCTCTACAACAAGATTCATTATTTGTATGCATTCAGGAAATCTGATTTGTTCCCCTAGTGCTCTTCTCTTGGTGTTCTGAGCAGCTGGTGAAAAAAAAAAATCTGTTTCTGCCACCTAAATCTATTACTCATAATTAACACTTATGAAAATGAAAATATTTACAAAATATTTACAATCGACATAATTTATTAGTGAAATTAGTCAGATTATTGGCAACAAAATTTGAAATCACATCACTATTCACCTATGAGCCATTTGAAAAGACCCATTAACTTCTATTATGTTATGCTGTGTTTCCCTAGGCCATATTCATAATGTAATAATAATGTCAAAATAGCACTAAAAACACTTATCTAATTCTCATTCTAGGAGCTCTGCTTGCACTTCAGCTTCTACAAATTATTTTCTGAATTTTGTTAGGTACCCTCTAGGGAGTCATTGTGTATAGATTCACATAGAACACCATTCAGCTCTGTGGCACATGCTAGATTCCTCATCTAGGACACGATGGTGAAGACTATTGTAGAGACACCAACAGCCAGGTGTGTGGAGGATGTTTCAGTTCCACTGATGCCAGCCTGAGCCATCAAAACAAAGGGTTCCTTCAAGAAATGCTCACTAACTCATCTATATAATAATTATAAGCAAGTTTCCCTGTTGCCCATCCATCTTTCCTCCTTAATCTGAATTGCTCTTATAGTAATAAAAAAAGGAAGTGTCTTTCTTCTCTACAAATGGAATTTTCCATTATGAATGTGTATATGTATATTTGTGTGTGTTTATATGTGTAGGGAGAAAGAGAGAGATTTCACTAAAATATATTATACAATTTAATGACACAGCGCTTTTAATCCTTGCTCTTTACAAGCCCACATCCTCTATGCCTAGACATATATAATGTATGTGCATGTATTTCTATTGCTAGCTGACTTATCTATCTATATTATTATATAAAAATATATATTGATCTTGAGGCTTGCTCTTGTGAAGCTTATGTATTTAGTGGAGAAGCTTAGCCTACTTATAGGTTTGCCTAAGAGTCGCCTCCAGAGGACCTCTTTTGTTGCTCAGATGTGGCCTTTCTCTTTCTAAGTCCAACCCTGCAAGTGAAACCATTGACCTTCCACCTATGTGAGCCATGACATCCAGGGATTAAAGTCTCCCTGGCGGCATGGGAGATGACCCCCAGAGATGAACCTGGCCCTGGCACTTTGGCATCAACAATGCCATCCTGACCAAAAAGGGGAAAAGAAGTGTAACAAATGAGATATCAGTGGCTGAGAGAGTTCAAATAAAGTCGAGAGGCTACACTGAAGGTCACCGTTATGCATGCTTTGGTTGGACATCACCACCGATCATAACTTGACAAATACCAACCAAAACCATTCCCGTCAATCCTAAAGAATACCTAGGGCATTATATAAGATTCTACAAAGTTTCCATGCACTAGGGTAGCGTTCCAAAGGCAACAACCTCAGATGGGTCCCTGGACCAGATAAATCCTGAAATGCAGAGGAGCCAGCCCTTCCAGAACACCTACTAATTCTACCCCTTTACCCCATATTATCAACAGCCCCTTCCAACATGAAAAACTTAGAATGAGAAGGAGGAGTATAACAGAGAAGATTAGATTTAACAAGTGAGTATGGCTGCTGAACCATTATATTGATATTTATGTTGGTCCAGCATTTTAGAGCCGCTAGAAGAAAAAAAAAATCATGAAACTGTAACCCATACCAAACTTTAAAATTTGTTCTATAACTTATTGTTAAAATGCACTTGGAAATATATTGCTTTTTTTTGTATCTATGTTATATTTCACAATAAAAAATCATTTATAAAAGCAGCAAAAAGAACTGCCCAAATGTGACACAGACATTGGCATTTCCAAGCAAAAATTGTAGAGCAGTTGTTATAACTATATTCTGTGAAGTAAAAGAAAACATACTTGGAATGAATGGAAAGATAAAATTCTCAGGAAAGAAAGTAAAAATTTGAAAAATATCCAAATGGAAATAACACTGAAAAATGGTGTAATTGAAATCAAGATGCATTAGATTAACTCGATAACACATGACATGAGTCAACAAACTTGAAGATAGATTCATAGAAATTATACATTCAGATGAACTGAAAAAAATATTGACAAAAATGAAGTTATTCAGGCATCTATTCAATCCTATCAAAAGTTTTAAAATATGTGGATTGAAATTCCAGAAAAAGAGAAGCAAAGAAAAAGGGCAATTTTTTTAAAAAAAATAATGACCAAATCCTCCAAAATTTGATGAAAGACATAAATTTAGAGTCAAGGACTCAGGAAACCTCAAACAGAATAAAATAAAAGAAGATTATGCCATATTTTATTAAAATTTAAAGTCAACAATAAGGAAACAAATATTGAAGACAACTAGATTTGAATTGCTTCAGAAATACAATCTTAAACCATCTTGTACCATCTAAAATGGTACAAAAGACAATGGAAAAAAATTAATAATAAAAAAAAAAGACAATGGAGAAGAAAATCTTCCCAATAGGCAGACATTCAGCTGTATCTCTAGGGTTCCTTTTGCCTGAAGGAGAAATGATCAGATATGTGAATCTACATTGCTTCATCCAAATGGCTAATGAATTGGCTCAATTCTCAGAGACTTAAAGGCAAAGATCAGAGGCTGTCAGAAAGGGTACAATGTATAAAGATATTTATATTCTATTTGAATGCTTACACAATACTGTTGAAAGCCTCATAATCCAACGATGATGACAATCTGTGTGAGTCATTTAGCCTTTTCAACAAGTTACCCCAATGTATGTTTAATAAACTCATCAACAAAATAATTATGGTGTCAGCTATAAACAAATCTGCCTGTACTTAGCTACATACATTTCTCCTTTCCAAAATGGATCTGATCCCAATAATCAAAAGCAGAAATTAATGTTAAAAGTCCAAAATGCTACCATTCCCCAGGGGAAAGGTCAGAGACTTGTGGCAGGAACATTATAGTAAATGACCTTCATTATGGATTAGGGTGTCAATTTCTTCCCACTGAAAAAAAAAGATACTTAAATTGGATATCAATGTGTGTTCTTTGACTAAGTGCTCCTGATACTCAGCCATGTATTGACTTGGTGAATGCTTTATTCCTATGGTGACCACAATCTTTATTATTCAAACTGTGTCACTTTTGAAAGTGAACAGAATATACTTAATGGCAGACAGCAGGCAAATGTACATATGGCTACTCTATTTAAAATTTTGTTATGGCATGTAACATTGCTTATGGAACTCATTTTACTGTAACATAAATGTGACGATGTAATCACACCCAGAACATTCACTGGTTTTACAGCATACTCCATCAGCTTGAAGCATCTAACTTGATAGAATTGAGGAAAGATTCCATTTCATGCTGGTTCTGCTGGTTCTGGACAAGACCACAAGGTCTTTGTTCACTCTCCAAAATGTGGTATTTTCTCTGGAAAGGTGACCATTTTACACTCCTTTTTCCATCATAGCTAAAATACACAATTTCTGGAAATGAGGGAGCAAGGCAAGTGACCTTGCTTAATTCCTCTAACTTGGGCTCAGCTGATAGACCTGATTTTCAAAAGTAGGAATGATTCCAGCAGGGAACACATAATTTTTTTTGTACAGCAAGTTGAGAGTGTTATGGACCTACTTTGGGCTCCTGATAATAATGAATTTAAGGACAGAGCTTTCTGTTTCCCCTCCATGGTAGACTTTGATGACATCTCCCTTAGCATTTAGAAGTTTATCTTGGCAAGCAAAGGTATGATGTGGTTATATATATATATATATATATATATGTTAAAAATGAATAGAAAGAAGTACAGTTAGGCCAAATACCAGAATGTTTTCTGTTGTTATTTACCACAATTTTTGCCTTTGTAAGTATTTATGTATATCACAGGGGCTGGAACCCTCCCTCATATGTAAATTTCTAGTTTAAATTCTGCCAATAAAACACAAATGTGATTTGGATCATGGAATAGAAGCCAGGTTTGTCCCTTCAGCAGTGGTATATAAGCACATTGCCTTTGGCAGATGGTAGATTTCAGATTTTGCTCGTAGCTTTTAATTCCCCCTGATCCTCCAGGCAGTTCAGTTTATCTGCAGTAGTTCTTTATGACACCTATACTTCCTCATTACTTAAACACTACTAATGGATCTCTTGACCTTCTTGACCAGGCAGTTTGAAATATCCAAAACCATCTGTTTTCCTTAATCAAATATGTATTCCTTCAAACTTTAATGTAAAAATTGGAATTGAGGAAGAACAATCCTCACATAACATGAAAATAATGAAAAAACTAAATAGAATATAGTATGAAAGGTAAATTGTTTGACCTTTAGAACAAAATACCTATTTTATTCTGCAAAGAAAAAGAAAAGCTAATTGCTGCTCTGCTTATTCTAGCTCACATTATACTATAAAATTTTGTGAAATGACACATATCAGAAAGCATTAATGTGAGTGTCTTGTCAACTATGGGTTGATAGTTCAGAGAACCCCAAGAATTAAGTGTACTGGCAGGCCTGTATGTCTCCAAAATGATGCTGATTTATAAGTGAGAAATGTTAAAAGAGGTATCCTAGTTGGGTAGATATTTTACCTGTTAGATTATTTCATGTGAAACAAACTGACACTTCTGTCAAGCTGATTTTATCTTCTAGAAAATTATGCTGCAGTTTTTCACACAATACAGACATTTATTATAGAAGTAGTGTAAATGTAGTGCATAGTTGTCATAAGATAATAACTACTCTTAGGAATTAAAGATACTTTGTTAGTTTTGGTATCTCTTATTTCCTTAGGAATATGGTTAGATTATGACAAACGTCATGCTTATTATTCCTTTTTTTTGAAAAAAATGCATTATTAGTAGAGTACTTTAACATTATTTAATTTTAAGTTTTAAATTTCTACATTGACGTATTCTAGCTGTTTTTACAGTTGAGAATGGTTCTTAGGTTTTTAGTCTTGCTGTACCTGCTCTGCGTTTCACAGACCAAGAACTACCGGGACATTCTGTTAGTCTGAACTCTCTGTCCTGGCTGCTAGGTTTTCCATGAATTGCATGATTATTAGGTTAGAATTTGTTTAGGGAGTTATGTTCTGGTTCATTCCATAGAGGGTAAATATATGCAGGGTAAGAAATAGCTGTTATTAAAAACTCATTTGCCAAAAATTCCAAATTGATGATGCCAGGACATACGTTAGTGAATCTGGCTGCTGCATTGTTCTGAACCCCACTAAGTTCATATTCTCTCACAAGCAAGAGCTGAATTTTCTTTAGTGCTTTCTATTATGCTGGCTAAGTCTATGGGTTTACATATTTATAATTAAGGCTGATTTGTTTTTATTCCTGCCACAGAGACATCCATTTAGACAAGTAAGCTTAGTGATGTTGTAAAACTATAACAAGAAAGCATGTTCTGATTGAGGAAACTTGAGGACCTTTTAAGTAAGTATAATAAATGCTATTGATGAATGCAACTGACCAGAGCACATGGAGGAGCCATGTGAACAGTGAAAATAAGGACTAGCAGGCATATTGAAGGCATCTTGAAGATCAGATTTGAAATATCACTGATTAACCGTTTACCATTTTATTATTCCGTGCAGGAAAGTGCCAGCCAGGACCTGGAGGGTGTAAAACCCTGTGTTAGGAGAAAATTCCTCTTCAATTTGAGAAGATGTAGTACCAATGATGGTTTTCCTCTCTGTCTTCCAGCCACTTGTTCTGGCAAGCAGGTGCTATCAGGAACACTGTGTGGCAGGGGGCAGTAAAGAAAGTCCCACCCTGCTGGCAGACCTGGAGCAGGTGGAAGGACTGGAGAGATCAAAAAGCGGGAGGAGCCACTAGGAGCTCCTAGTGGTGCTAAAAAATATTATTCCTGATAAATAATGACTTAAAATATCCCATATTTTGTGAAAGGCACAAAGGTATAACACATAAATGACAAACAGAAAAAGACTCCACAAAAGCACACAGAGATATATCATAACCAAAGTACTAAAAGCTAAACACAAAGAATAAATCTTGAACATAGCCAGAGAAAAACATTGCTATAGAGAAACAATCTGAATGAGTATGATTTCTCATATCAGAGCCGTGGAGGTCAGAGGGCATTCCAAACCGTATCTACTGTACTGAAATAAAGAACCGTTGACTCAGAAAATCATACCTGATAAAAATATCATTCCAAAATATGAGAAAATCAAATATAACCAAAGTAAACAAAAACAATAAAGTGAAATAAATACCTTCAAAGAAGGAAGACAGATAAATTATTGCCATCAGACATGCTCTAATAGAATCACGAAAGGATTTTCTGACATTACTTCGGAAGGAAATTTGGGATATGAAGACAGAAGAATAGCATGAATGGTAAATATCTGAGTAAAGATAGTAGTTATTCTTCTCTATTTACATTATATAAAATGCATGTGCTATTTGAGAGCAAGATTATAATACAGTGTCATAGATGTAATATATAAGACAACAGTAACATAAAGGTGGGGGATAATAAGCTCTGTATAGTGGTATAGTTTCTACTTTCCACTTTAAGAAGTAAAGTATAGAATGCAACTGCTTTGTGAAAAGATATTTATTGTAATACTTATACTTTATTTTGTGGGCCATAGTTTACTGTTAGCTTGTCTAAAATCATAAATTAAATGAAACAATTGTTTACTGTCTTAATTCATATGCAATCTAAAAATATGAATAGGTTCGAAGTAAACGATAAGAAAGGTAAACTGTCAGAACACTAATAAAAAGAAAGATGGACTGGCTACATTAGTAACAGACAAAGTTGGCTTCATAACAAAGAAAATCACCAGCGATAAAAAGTGACATTACATGATGATAAAAGGTCAATTTACCAAAAAGACATAAAAATCATAAATATGTATAATTCTAACATGATAACTTCAAAATAGATGATGGAAACATAACAGAAATATAAGGAGCTGTATTCAAATTCACTATTAAATGAATAGTCTTCAAAATATATAGTTGGAAACTTCAACATTCTTTTTCAATAGCTGATAGAGCTAATAGAAAATCAATAAGGTTATAGAAGTTCTATACAGCATCATTGTTAAGCTGGATGAAATGGGTATTTATAGAACACTCCACACAAAAATATATTATACAGTCATTTCAAAGGCACATGGAACAGTCACCAAGACTAACTATATATTGTCATAAGACAAATCTTAATAAATTTAAGATAATTTAATTCTTACAAATTATTTATACATTTTTCAAAAAAAGGCTAAACTAGCAATCAATAACAGGCAACAACAAAATAATCCCCAAATATTAGAAATTAAACAATGCATATCTAAATAATTATGGTTCAAAAAATAAATACCAAGAAGGGAAATAAGAGAATAATTTGAATTGTATTAAAATAAAAAACACCATGTCAAAGTTTGTGTAATACAGCTAAAGCAGGTTTCAGGAGGGAAATTTATGCCATTAAAAGATAATACATTGTTGCTAGTTTGTACGATGCTACTGTGTTGGGGAAGTGCTATAGTGCTTGAAGCCATAGAAGTGGTGATTTTAAGCTCTTCCAGCAGTGGGTACGACTTGTCGGTCTCTACATTCTATCCTGATGGAAGGGTTTTTCAAGTTCAATATTCTTGGAAAGTTATTGGACTCAAATGTAAAGGTGGCATTGTTTTTGAAGGTTAGTAAAATTAGTATTTTTAAACCTTATGAAGAAAGTTCCATGTTGATTAGCATGTTGGAATGACAGTAGCAGGTTTGTTGGCAGACATAGCAAGAGAAGAAGCTTCTAACTTTGAATCTACCTTAAGCTATAACAATCCATTAAAACATCTTGCAGAGAGAGTGGCCATGCATGTTCATGCCTATAAATTGTACGGTTCTGTTAGATCTTTTGGATGCTGCTACTGTGTGAATGGCAAGTCACTACCCTACATGACTGATTTGGTTATTGGGTGTCATTGGTAAAGCCAGGTAAGCTGCAAAGACAGAAATGGAAAAGCTTCAGAGGAAACCGATGACTGCTGTAATGTTGTTAAGATATTTCAACAAATAATTTACATATATACCAAGAAGTTAAGGATAAGGGTTTTGAACTAGAGCTCAGCTAAGTTGTTGAATTAACTAAGGGAATAAATGAAATTTTTCCAGAAGAGAAAAGGGAAGAAGCAGAGAACTATGCTAAGGAATCTTTCAAAGAAGAAGATGAATTTGATGATAATAATATATAAAATTTACATCTGCATCTACTCTGTTCTAAATTTCTCATATAGCCCCATGTAAACTTTAGCCCTAGGAATTATCACATAATCAATAACCAATTTTCATTAAATTTAGTCTTAGAATCATTTCAAAAAGATAAAAGAGGGCAGTGAAAGGGTAGTTCGGTGGTAGAATTCTCATTTGCCATGCAGAAGACCCAGGTTTGATTCTCGGACCATGCATCTTCTCTCACAAAAAAAGATAATAGAAAAGAAGTAAAGTCTCAAATGAGTAATTTAATAGTCCATCTTAAGAAATATAAAAACAACTAAGTAAAGGAATACAATAATATAGATGAGTGCAGAAATCAATGAAACTGAAAACACAAAAACAATAGAGAAATTCAATTAAACTAAACACTAGTTCTATTAAAAGAGCAATAAAATTGATAAACTTCAAGAAATATTAACCAAAAACAAAGCAAAACAAAACATGCACAAATTGCCAATATCTAGAGGGAAATAGGGATATCAATTACACAGTCCTCAGGAAATAAAAGCGTGATAAAACTCTATGCCCCTATATTTTGCAACTTGCATAAATTGGGCCAATTCTTCTCTTTACCATCAGACTGGAAAGCCTAGCTTGTACAATAAGTCAAGAAAAAGAGTTAAAAGGCATAGAGTTTGGGAAGGAATAAATAAAACCACCTCTATTTATAGGTAATAAGGTAAACAAAATTCTTGGAATATACAAAGAAACTTCTAGAACTAATTAGTTGATTCACTAAGGTCACAGGAAACAAATCCAATGTGCAAAAATCAATCATATTTTTGTTTCCTAACAATGAATAATTGGAAACCAAAATACAAATACCTTTTAAATACCTCATAATAGTTAAAAATTCTTAACATACTTACATATAAAGCAATGAAGAAATTATACAAGAAATAAAAAGAAAACCTAATTAATATAGAGATATTCAGAGTGCATTGAGTGAAAGACTTAATGTAAGAAAGATGCCAGTTTTTTCAAATTGATTCACAAATATAGCACAATTCTAATAAAAATGCTCATGGGATTTTTTTGTTGTTGGTATGACAAACAAATTCTAAAATTTATATGAAAAACCAGAAGTACTAGTATATACACCCAATTTTTAAATAGAGGAATAAGGTTGGAGGAATCACACTACTTGAATTTATGGCTATAAAAAGTTATGGTAATCAAGAGAGTGTGTTATTGATGAAGGGAGAGACTAAAAGATCAATAGAACATAACAAAGAGTCTTTAAATAACACCTCACATATATGGCCAGTTGATTTATGGCCAAGGTATTAAGGCAACAGACTACCAAGGTGATAGGCTCTTTAACAAATGAACCTTAATACAATCATCATACATTTCACAAAAATCAACTCAAAATAGGTCATAGATATGAATGTGAAACATAAAATTATGAAACTTTTGTAATAAAACAAAGGGGGCAGTTTTTATTTCCTGGGATTAGGCAAAGAGTTCATAGGCATGACACCTATGGCATGAACCTTTAAAAATGATAAATTACAGCTCACTAGATTAAAAACTTTTACTTTCCAAAATACTCTAATAAAAGAATGAAAAGATGATATACAGAATGGAGGGAATGATATCCATAGTATGTATCCACCAAACAATTGTATTCAGAAGAAATAAAACACTCAAAACTAAGAAATAAGCAACCCAATGGGAAAAGGGAGGAGAGCGGCAAAGGACTTGATATCCTAAGTCTAAGAGGATAAGCATAAGGCAAGTAAGTGCATGAAGTCTATTTAACATTAGTAGCCATTAGGGACATAAATTGAAATTGAAACCAAGATGATATGCACAGTTATTAAAATGGCTAAAATAAAATAAATATGATAATATCAAGTGATGGGGATGCGGAGCAACTGGAACTCTCTTACATAACTGGTAGAATTGCAAACTGTTACAGCCATCTGTAAAAAAGTTTGGAGGTTTCTTAAAATGTTATCCATATATAGCATATGACCCAGCATACCACTTGTCACAATTTAATCTCACAAGTGAAAAGTTATATTCCTACAAAATTTTCTCACAAATGTTTAATGAGGCTCTATTTATAACACTGAAAAAGAGAAAAACTGATACATCCTCCAAAAGGTGATTAGATAAACAATCTAAAGTGCATTGATACCAAAGTGTAGTATTCAGCAATGAAAAAGAATATTTAAATTGAAATCCACTAAGATTCTTGCTAACACTAGGATGCACTGATGTAGATGAATCTCAAAAAAATAAGTGAAAGAAGCCAGTTTCAAAAGGTAACTTATATGATTTCATTTATATGACTGCAAAGAAGACAAAACTATAATGACAAAGAACAGTTCAGAGGCTTCCTGGGTTAGGGTTGAGGCAAGTGGGTCCCTACAGAGGCAAAAAAAATGGGATTCTTATGGGATGATAGAACTGTTCCTATCTTTCATTATGGTGATATTTACATGATTATACACATTTGTCAAATTTCAAAGATCTGCATCTGTTATGGATTCAATTGTGTATCCTAGTTTGGACATGTTCTTGCTCTTGGTTCACATTCTGGTGGGCATGGGCCCATCTTCAAGACATTACTTTCATTAAGGTATGGCTCAAATGAATCATGCTGGGCTTTAACCCAGATTAAATATATTAGGAGTCCTTTATAAACAGAGTGAAGGTCAGACAGAGGGTGAAGCCATGGGGAGAGGCTCTAAGCAAGAAGTCAACTGATCCCAGAGGAGAAAGGAGAAGACATTGCTATGCACATTGCCATGTGGCAAGAAAACCCCAAAGATGACCAGACAGCGAGGAGATACCAACTCTAGAAGAAGGATGCATTCTAGCTTCTGAGACTGAGCCAATAGATTTTTTCTGATAAACCAACTCATACTATGTATTTGTTTTAGCAGCTAAAACAATACCTTAAAATAAGTTCTATTTTAGTAAATGTTATTTAAAAAGTAAAATAATATTAATTTCAATATAAATTGATTTTATAGTTTTGTGACTTAAGTAATCTAAAGTCTGCCAATTTTCCAAATTCATATTTCAGGCTATACCAATAGCCTGGTTTGATATCTCTACTGTGGCATTATATAGTTGTTAACATAGAACACAAGAAACCCAGTTATCAGGCTACACCTCCCCCATTATGAATTTTCTCCATGGAGAAAAACAAAATAAATCTTATTTTTCCCCGCATGGGCAGGCACCGGAAAGAAAACCCGGGTCTCTGGCATGGCAGATGAGAATTCTTCCACTGAGCCACCGTCACACTGCCCATAAACCCATTCCTGAATCTCTGTCTCTTTCACATTGAACTAATCACCAAATCTTGTTTCTAAGTTCCTTTATGCACATACTCATGCACACATGATTACACATGTGCATTTAATTTATATTCCATCATCAGTATTTATTTTAGTCCTAATGACCTGCAGCTCTTGCCAAGAATCTTCTTGTACTAGTCTTCTAACAACTGTTCATTTCTTTGTTTGTTTATGCTTCACCTCTTACTCACTTTAAATCTGTCTTCTATCCAGCAAGCTAATGAATATTTTAATGTTATCCTTGGACATTAGCCCTCTATAGCTTAAAATCTTTCAGTATATTCCTGTGGGATTTCTAAAAAAATGCAAAACAAGCAAGAAAGCTTGTATGCTATGGCTCCTGCTGATTTTTTTGTTCTCATTTTGTGCAATTGTCTTGGTTTTTACTTACTAGTCTCTCTCTTTAATCTTCTTTCACTTCCTTGGTGTTGTCAAATTTTTTATTCTCTGTTTGTTACCCTCAGAGCCCTTTGCTTGCTGGTCTCTTTGTCTGTATTAGCTTCCCCACCATTTCCACATCTTGACTATCTAACTCCTATTCAATCACATTTATCTCTAGTTGGATGGTATCTTCTGGAAAGAAGCTTACCTCTCACTTTCTAGAGAAGCAACTAATTATGTTTTGTCAGACTTACCAGTCACTTTCTTCAAATGATTACATACAATGTTCTGGATTTTTAATATATCAGAATAACTAGATAGTAGTAGTCAGTTCGCTTAAGGCAAGATCCACAAAAATCTGTTCTACAGTTCTATCTCACAATGTCTAAAGTTATCTGAATATATTAGGCCTTTAATATTAAAATTAATTAATATGTGCATTTTCAACATCTTTGTTATATTGCATATTTCTGGGAGAGAAAAGATTATGCCATATTTTTGTATTTACCTAATGTAATTTGTTGAGCATGGGTTGATTTCATAAATAAATTTATACAGATGTTTAAAACTGCCAAAACAGTTGCAACAGAATTGCTGAGTATCCATTCCAATTTTCAATGAGTAAATATTTTGTGCCTCCAGTATTGTTTAAATAAGATAATATTATCTAGTTATGATTAAAAGCTGTCTAAGAAGTGAGAAGCTCTCTCTTGTGTTCATTTGTCTATATCCCAGGTTTGTTCTTCTGTATACATCATGTCATAATGATTTATGGTATAGAAATGATTTAAGCATATATTATTTTCTTAAATAATATTTCAAATTTCATCATGTTTTAGTAAAGGAAAACAATGTAATAGTGATGACTTTGCATTTCAAGTATTATAAAAATTAATTCATACCACCTTAACAGTTAGAGGATATAATGGTTCATGTTCCTAAAACATTTAGAACTATTATATATAAAACATTTAGAAGGTCTATTAACTTTCCAGGCTTGTGTGCTATAGTGGATTAAATGATGAACACCAATTGAGACATGTTTTTGGTCTTGTTCTGTGCTTTTCTGCATGTGAACTCATTGTAAATAGGATCTTACAGTTGTTCTTTTAGTGAACGTGTGACCCAACCTTAATCCAGATTATTGGAGTACTTTATAAGCAGAAAATGTATTTCAGACATGTTCAGAGAAAGCCATGATGAAGAGGCATTAGTCAGCAGGAATCTAGAAGAGAAAGAAAGGACATTGCTATGTGATGGGAAAGCAAAGGGAATGCAAGATTTGACAACCAGAAGTCTACAAATACTGGGAGGAAGAAAGTCTTCTAACCTCTGCAATTGTGAGATAATAAATTCCCATTGTTTAAGCGAACCCACTTTATAGTATTTGGCATAGCAGTCTAAACAAAACTAAGATCCCTTTTTTGTACCAAGAGTGGGATGCTGCTATTACAAATACCTGAAACTGTGGAATCAGCTTTGGAATTGTGTAAGGGGTGGAGGCTGGAAGAATTGTGAGCCATTTGGTAGAAAAACCTAGATTACTTTAAAGAGACTATTGGTAGAAACATGGATGTTAAAGGTACTTCTGATGAGAAGGAAATGATGAATATGTTACTGGAAACTTGAGGAAAAGTGATTTTTGTTATAAAGTAGCAGAGAATTTAGGTATATTATGCCCCAGTGTTGGAATAAAGATGAAACTTGGAAACAATGATCAAGGAAATTTCCAAACTAAGTGTGAAAGGTGTAGCCTGGTTTCTCCTTGCAGCTTATAAAGTGCAAGAAGAAAGGGATAAGCTAAGAACTCAACTCTCAAGCACAAAGTAACTGGCAATTTATGATTTGGAAAATTCTCAGGCTCTCCATACAGTGTGCTCTGAGACTAGGTCAGAACCAGTGTTATGAAGATCTTCCTTGAGCTTCCAGGAAAGAAGTTCAAAGACTCTCAATGGGGATTTACCTGACGACCCTTTACTGAGGAGGTTACCAATGGAGGCCGAACAAGGATCCATTCAGCCATGTCAGAGTAAGTTAGGATTGGAAATGAAGTTATCTATGAAATATCAGTGGAAAGTCCTTTTATGTGGTGGCTTGGACAACCTTTAACTACACGCAGAGCTGGCAAATATTTTTGTGACATTTGTATGAGCAAAACCAGTTCCAGCTTTGACTGTGACATTTGTATGAGCAGAACCAGCTCCAGCTTGGATCAGATGGGAAAGGACAAATTGAAAGGAGAATGGGTTCAAAAGAAGAAGAATGGAAGATGAGGTCTGGACCATAAAGACATTTTTTGGTCAAGAGAAAGAGCCCACCCACAGATGTGGAGAGAGTAGGTTTGACCCTGCACTTGGACCCTGCACATCAGCCCATGTGCTAGAGGGGGCAGGTCTTACACCATTTGAGGAGTGTTCAATCCCCACATCAATGTTTGGAGACAGCAAGATATATACTCAGGTGTTCTGGGAAAGATTGGCCATCACCCTCCTCATTGGAGATGGTGAGTCCTACACACCAGTTGTGGGTGGGCCTAGGCACCAGCATTTAGGGAGAACATGTCCGCTGTACAAGCAGCAGGAAAGGGGGCAGAGGGCACTCCAGTAGGCCCAGAGGAGAAAGCATCAAGCCACAGATGGCTCTCAGACACTAAAATCCAATGGAGGCCAACTGAGTTTTGGACTTGCCTAGGACTCATCACTACCATTTTCCTTCCAATTTCTCTCTGTCCAAATGGGGATGTCTATACTATGTTTTTCCCACTGTCGTATTTTGGAAGCAGAAAATGTTTTGTAGGCTTTACAGTTCAACAGATGAAGAAGAATTTTTCCCCAGGTTGAACACACCAATAGCTTATTTTAATTTGGGACTTAAAATTGTCAATGAAATGATTTAAGACATTTGGGATGTTGTGATGGAATTAATGTATTTTCATATGAGTTGAGGTATGGAGGGCAGACTGTGGTGGATTGAATTATGTACCCAATTTAAGCCTGTTCTTTTTGTTAAGATGTGGCCCAACTGAATGAGAGTGGGTCTTCATCTGGATTTCTGGTGTCCTTTGCAACAGAAAATATTCAGACATGGAGAAAACCAAAAGGAGGAACCAGAAGCCACAAATCAAAAGGAACCCAGAAGAGAAAAGATAGGAAATCACCATGTGATGGAAAAGTCAAGGATCCTAAGGATTGCCAGAGAGTTGAAACATATATACATTCAGAATGTATATACAATCCCATTGTTAAAACTGACCCATTGTGTGATATTTGTCATAGCAGCCTGGAAACTAAGACAGGGGCTATCTGAGTGGAACAGTACTTTCCCTTCCAAAGTTGTTTCTATTTCTACTTTGCTGATCTTTCAGCTCCATCCAATAGCTGGTCCTTAATTATCACAACATATCCACCAACATCCTTGTTTCTTTTCTTATCCCTGAAGAAAAAAGAGAGGGAGAGAGAATAAGAGGAATGATCCTCCCCAGCCAATAAACAAGACTAGGCTTCTCTGTGGTAGTAGCAATTAAGAGAGTCATCCTTACCTAACCAATCCCTATGGCAAGGTAAAAACCATGGAGTCATTAGGAGACAATGCTACAGTTTAGTATTGGTTGCTGCAGGCTAAAGGAGCCCACTCTCAAATTTGAGGTGGGTTAATTTGATATCAAATTATGTGGTTTGAATGGAATGTGGTGTGGCATCAAAGAAAGAAAATCTGAGGAGTGTAGGGAAGAAGTCAATATACGAATATTGAAAAAGCCATGCTGGATGGATAGAGCGGCCTTTAACAAATCACAATCATTTAATATTTGATGAATTAGCTAATGAAATATTACAAGCAAAGTTATCATTTAAATTTATGTTTAATAAAAATCTTTTAAACATGCAGTCATCTATTTTAGGTAAAAAGTTTATTTTAAAATAGAAGCTACATCACTCAATTAGAGTTGGTCCATTTTGACCCACAAGTATATACATCCACAAAGATGACTGATTGCAACTTGTAAGATTTGGTTTTTCTCTTCACAAATTTATCTACATTCAACAAGTCATATATTTGTTATGTGTTAATGATGATGGATAAGAGTGTAAGATAAGATAACCATTCTATATCAGTGTAAAACAGGCAATAATACCAATTTTTCATCTCCAGAAAATTATATTATTGTGCCAGTTGTATCATGTTATTATCATCTATTTTTATATACATTTTGACATCACTTAAAAATAATTATATATTCTTACCATGATGGATTTTATATATTGCATGCATTAAAAAATAAGTGGCAAAAGGCACTATATAATAAAAGGTGTAATTAATTAATTGCTCTATTTTTACAAGAGTAGGCAGTTTATAAGGGGAGAATCCCTTACTCAAATAATCCAATTGATAATTTCTAATTAGTTTCTCTGCTTTGTAGAAGATGATCTCTAGAAATGACAGCATGATGCATATGAACAAAGATTATCTTCCAAGATTCTCTCCAAATTAATGAGTGATTTTTTTCAATGTACATTCAGCAAGGCCTTTGGTGGATCCAATCATTCAACACTCTGTGTTAGATGACTATTCTCCCCTTCATGGTTAAACTTGGGAGTACAGTGTAACAGCTGCTTCCTTTAAAAGTTTACAGATGCTGCCCTCATATACCATTTAGCTTTGTTGCTATAGCAATAGTCACAAGGGAATACAGATAGGAGGAAAATTAATCTGCCTTACAGTTTAGGTTCCTAGAGTGTACCCCCAAGATGGTGAGTGCAATAATTAAGTCTTGTTTACTGTGGGTTTTGTTTTTCACCTTTGATGTACCTGATGATCTCTCTCTGCCTGATTGATATTTTGGGTAAGTGAAACAACTGAAATTAATTGCTGTAATCTTCACTCATGAACAACACATATATTTTGAACTGAAGCAAATTGTTTCCTGTTTGTTTGTTTTTTTTAAACAGCTGGAGGTTTTGAATTTCCTTTGCATTTCCTTCTCTGTATTATGAAGATAACACGTTCTCAGGAGGGAAAAATTGTTGCAATCCACAGGTTATTTTGGATGTGGAGCTTGAAATGGTCAGTACAAAAGGATTTGCTCTTAAATTGATATAATTTACCTCCTGATACACAATGACAGCAGGAAAAGAATATCCTTTTATATCAAGAAGCTGAGTTTAAAGGAAGATGTAGTGCCAACTGGATCTAATACATTAAATTTAAGAGTAAATCCTTTTTTAAAATAGTTTTTCATTTCTTCTCAGATTTTTATGAAATACGGTGAATTCATATATTATAAGATTATTCCAAAACAACAAAAAGACATATAATTAACAAAAGCATATTACTATTTTATGACTTTGTAACTGATGTCAGTTTAGCAAATGAATATGAAAAATTTCCACTTATATAATGGAATTGAAGTTCTACAGGTTAATCAGAGAAAGAAAATAATACCTGCTTTAAGAAAATAACCAGCTCTGTATAGCCAGTCCCATTCATGCTAAAAGTTACTGTAATAATTTAAAGCCAAGATAAGATGCTTTTCAACCCTTAATTAACTGTTTTATTTGTTCTCAATTGCCAGTTTCCTTTTTTCCCCTTGAACAACAATTCTAATTTTTTCCATTATCTTGTTAAATTGATTTCCCTTTCATAAAAGCAGAAAGTCCAACCATTTTTTAGATAAAATAGAGAACATAATCTATGTAATCTCCTAAATCTGCTGTATTACAATTACAAATTTTGTGTAACCATGCTCATTTTTATCTCCTTGTTTCCATGCCTCAGGAGGAAAACTGTCTTCTTTTGTTCGCAGACAATAATTGCACCTATTATTTTAATTTGTCTATTTCAGAAGGCTAAAGATAAACTCAAATGGCTTCTAATACCCTACCCACTCAATTTTAATCCTACTCCCTGCCAAATGTTTTAGATTCCAAGTAGCTAAAACAAATATACAATGGATTGGTTAAAAAAAAAAAAAAACAGAACTTTATTGGCTCATGGTTTTGAGGTTAGGGAAAGTCTAAAATCAAGGTTTCACTCAAATGATGCTTTCTTCCCCACAGCTGGCCTTCTGGGGCTGGCTGCCAGCAGTCCTTGGACCATGGCTTTTCTATTACATAGCAATGCACAAGGTGGACCTCTCCTGTTTCTGTGGGTTCTTTTGACTGCCATGGATGCTCACCTTGGATTTTCTCTTCTACGTCTAATTTCCTTTGCTTATACGAGCTTTAACCATATTGGATTAAGTCCCACCTCATATGGTGTGGAACACCTAAACTAATAACATTTTCAATAATCCTATTTAAAAACGGTTTCACATCTACAGTAACAAGGGTTGGTATCCAAACTTGCCTGATCTGAGGGATGTGATTTAATCCCCAACAGTACAATATATGTATTTTTTTCCTTCCTCAAGGACATTTCTAATAAACTATTGCTTACTAAGTCCCTCAAAGAAGTGCATGCCCCCAATTTTTGTCTATTCCTTAACAATATTAAATGTACTCTCACCATGAAATGGAATAATTTTGAGTTCAATTTTAAGCATTATTTGGAAATCTCTGTAAGCACTTATATATGCCTTCTCAACTTTGACATTTATTAAAGTGGCATTTTAAAGCTTAAAATGATTATTTTCTTTTACCTAATCCTGCATTCATTTCTTAGCCAGAGATTTTGTCCACTCATTATTTTTATCCAACTCATGACTCTTCATGCATATTCTCCTTTTATATTATTTTTAAATCTAAACTCCTTCAAGTAAAAACTCATCTGATTCTTACTTGCCCTCTCTTAACCACACCAGCGTCACTTGATGACCTTCAATATTGGATGCTTCTTTCTTTTTCACTGATTTGCTTTTAATTTTAATTTTAAGAATACATTTTTCATTTGTTCTATTGACTTAAAGTGCATTTTATAAACACAGAGTTACATAAATGTATATGACATAGTGCTATGTTTTGTAATTATTTAGATTTTTGTTTTGTTTTGTTTTTGTTTTTGTTTTGCATGGGCAGGCACTGAGAATCAAACCTGGGTCTCCAGCATGACAGGTGAGAACTCTGCCCACTGAGGCACCATGGCCCAACCTTAAATAGATATTTTAATTTTCAAGTTCAATTTTTGTAATATTTTGTTGTTTCTTAAAATATGCATAAACAGTAGTCGCTTTCCTTAATAGAAAAAACTGGTTGAAATACCACTAACAAATCAAACGTTAAGTCCTGAACATTTCATTTTATAAATATTCCCAAATGGATTAAACTCTAAAAGATATTAAAATATAATACTATGGGAATTAATTCCAGGAGAAAGTGTTTTATAATCTTGGATTAGGAAAGATCTTCTATATCAATATGCAAAATTGAACTCAATTTCTGAAATAGCTGAACACAACTTTGCCCATACTTATAGTGCATTCTGAGATTAATTTTTTATTTCTTCTTATTAAAAAATTGTCAGTAAGATTATTTGGAAGGATTACAGATCTTTTCTTTAAAGCCAACTAAATTGTGAGTGTGATAGGAGTGTATTAGTAATTCTGTCAAAGCAACATGTTTTCACCAAGAAGTATGGTCTCTAATTCTAGATCTGTTTTAACTTATTTATAGGCCTATATATTCTCTCATATTTTCCATATATTCTTGGCCAATGCCATTTACACTGGAATATACAGTCATGCTTCACTTTATTCACTGCAGAGGTTTTTTTTTCAAAGTTCAATATTTCACATTCTTTTAATTCAGGTGTGAAAAAAAAAAAATTCCAAATGACAAAAGAGCTACTTTTCATAGCATTTACTATGAAATATTTATTTACTGAAGTAGCCATGGAAGTTACTTCATATATATGACATATCATATATGAGATCATATAATATTGCATATGGTGGCTTCCTTTAATAATGGTCTTTATCTCCGTTATATGGAACTAAGAAGGACAGGCAATTCCAGTGACATTGTTTTGATTGTTTTGTTTGGTGGATAATTTTTATACATCCTCTGCATATCTTCACAGTTATAGGTATAGCTATTCGCTAAACATTTACACATACCACATATACATCTCTCTCTCTATGTATATGCACAAAAAGATTATATATTGTTATATAAATCAAAATCGATGTAACATATATATGCATACATAAATTCTGCTTTTATGTGAGAATGGTTGGTTTTTAAATATGAGCAAAAATTGCTAACATCTTATTAGAAATAAAATAATTAAATTCTTGAGGTATGACTGCTGTACCTCTGATAATTAGACATTGGTTTCTACTTGTCAAAACATGCTAATCATCCTTATAACAGATCCAACTTTTATAGAGGACATGCTCTAAATTTCTGTTTGGAAAACAAGATGATATTATGAAATATAATAAATGTGTTGACCTTTCTATTTACATAGATATTCTTTGTTATCTAAAATTTCATTAAATTACTATAGCAGTATTGTATCTTAAATTTGTGAAAATTCATCTAAATTGTTTAAAGACTACTTGTTATACTCCCACTCTTTATTAGATTAATATTTATTTATCAAATTAAATTACTCATATGTAATCAATGTTTTATTAAAAAGAACCACATATAAATTAATCACTTGTAAAACAATATCAATTACATTGAGGTTCTGTTTAAGAAGGCCTAATTTACTAAAA
>PVIY010020122.1:0-44571 GCA_004026745.1 Myrmecophaga tridactyla | reverse complement strand
CAAAAAAGAGGCACAACGCCTAGTTGGTCTTTTTGGATTTTGGTGACAACATATTCCTCATTTGGGTGTGCTACTCTGGCCCATTTATTGAGTGACCAGAAAAGCTGCTAATTTTGAGTGGGGACTTGAACAAGAGGAGGCTCTGCGACAGGTCCAGGCTGCTGTACAAGCTACTCTGCCACTTGGGCCATATGATCCAGCAGATCCAATGGTGCTGGAAGTGTAAGTGGCAAATAGAGATGCTGTCTGGAGCCTTTGGCAGTCCCCTATAGGAGAATCACAATGCAGACCCTTAGGGTTTTGGAGCAAAGCCTACCATCTGCTGCAGATAACTACTCTCCTTTTGAGAAACAGCTTTTGGCCTGCTACTGGGCCTTAGTAGAGACTGAATGCTTAACCATGGGCCACCAAGTTACCATGAGACCTGAGTTGACTATCATGAGTTGGATGTTGTCTGACCCACCAAGCCATAAAGTTGGGCGTGCACAGCAGCACTCTATTGTAAAATGGAAATGGATATACGAGATAGAGCCAGAGCAGGCCCTGAAGGCACAAGTAAGTTACATGAAGAAGTGGCACAAATCCCCATGGTTTCCACTCCTGCCACATTACCTTCTCTTTCCCGGACCAGAGCTATGGCCTCTTGGGGAGTTCCTTACAGTGAATTGACTGAGGAAGAGAAAACTCGGGCCTGGTTTACAGATGGTTCAGCATGATATGCAGGTACTACCCAAAAGTGGACAGCTGTAGCATTACAACCCCTTTCTGGGCTGTCCTTGAAGGACAGTGGTGAGGGGAAATCCTCCCAGTGGGCAGAACTTTGAGCAGTGCACCTGGTTGTTCATTTTGCTTGGAAGGAAAACTGGCCGGAGGTGCATTTGTATACTGATTCATGGGCTGTTGCTAATGGTTTGGCTGGATGGTCAGGGACTTGGAAAGACCATAATTGGAAAATTGGTGACAAAGAGGTCTGGGGAAGAAGTATGTGGATAGACCTTTCTGAGTGGGCTAGAAACATGAAGATATTTGTGTCCCATGTGAATGCACACCAGAGGGTGACCTCAGCAGAGGAAGATTTTAATAATCAAGTGGATAAGATGACCCGTTCTGTGGATACCAGTCAGCCTCTTTCCCCAGCAACTCCTGTTATTGCCCATTGGGCTCATGAACAAAGTGGCCATGGTGGTAGGGTTGGAGGTTATGCATGGGCTCAACAACATGGACTTCCACTCACCAAGGCTGACCTGGCTACAGCCACTGCTGAGTGCCCAATCTGTCAGCAGCAGAGACCCACACTCAGCCCCCGATATGGCACCATTCCCCGAGGTGACCAGCCAGCTACATGGTGGCAGGTTGATTACATTGGACCACTCCCTTCATGGAAGGGGCAGCGATTTGTTCTAACTGGAATAGACACATACTCTGGATATGGGTTTGCTTTCCCTGCACGCAATGCTTCTGCCAAAACTACCATCTGTGGGCTTACAGAATGCCTTATCCATCGTCGTGGTATTCCACATAGCATTGCTTCGGATCAAGGAACACACTTCACAGCAAATGAAGTGCAGGAATGGGCACATGCTCATGGAATTCTCTGGTCTTACCATGTTCCCCATCATCCAGAAGCAGCTGGATTGATAGAACGGTGGAATGGCCTTTTGAAAACTCAATTATGGTGCCAACTAGGTGGCAAAAACTTGAAAGGCTGGTGTAATGTTCTCCAGGAAGCTGTATATGCTCTGAATCAGCATCCGCTGTATGGTGCTGTTTCTCCCATAGCCAGGATCCATGGGTCCAAGAACCAAGGGGTGGAAATGGGTGTGGTACCACTCACTATTACCCCTAGTGATCCACTAGGAAAATTTTTGCTTCCTGTTCCTGCTACCCTGAGTTCTGCTGGTCTACAGGTTTTAGTTCCAAAATGGGGTGTGCTTCCTCCAGGAGAAACAACAGTGATATCACTGAACTGGAAGTTAAGATTGCCACCTGGTCACTTTGGGCTACTTGTGCCTCTGGATCAACAAGCCAAGAAGGGGATTACATTATTGTCTGGGGTAATTGACCCTGACTATCAGAAGGAAGTAGGACTGCAACTACATAATGGAGGTAAAGAAGAGTTTTCTTGGAATATAGGAGATCCCCTAAGGTGTCTATTAGTACTACCATGCCCTGTGATTAAAATCAATGGAAAACTGCAACAACACAATCCAGGCAGGACTACTAATGGCTCTGAAACTTCAGGAATGAAGGTTTGGGTCACCTCACCAGGTAGAGAACCATGGCCAGCTGAAGTACTTGCTGAGGGTAAAGGGAACATGGAATGGGTAGCGGAAGA
Source organism: Myrmecophaga tridactyla (assembly GCA_004026745.1). NCBI lineage: Eukaryota > Metazoa > Chordata > Mammalia > Pilosa > Myrmecophagidae > Myrmecophaga > Myrmecophaga tridactyla. The sequence goes on along the minus strand of PVIY010020122.1, from coordinate 42,236 downwards.
AGGTAGTGATAAATATGAACTTCGACCACGTGATCAGTTACAGAAACGAGGACTGTAATGCTGTTTTGTACATGTTATACTATTTAAGTTGTAAGATATCAAGTTTAAGAATGAATGTTGCCCAAGGATTTGCACCCTATTCTGGAGAGATTTAATGTGTTTCCAGTTATATGCAGGACAGTTGAGTATTGTCAGGTAAAAAGAAAAAAAATGTGTGCTTATTTGTTTTCATTTAGAAATTAAGTATGGTTTAAGGTGATATATATATAGGTGCCAAGCTGACAAGGGGTGGACTGTCATGGTTGGGGAGACGTGTCAACTTGGCCAAGTTGTGGTACCTGTTTGTCTGGTTGGGCAGGCACTGGCCTGTCTGTTGCAATGAGGATGTTTCATAGGATTAGGTCATGATCACGTCAGCTGCATCCGCAGCTGATTCCATTTGTAGTCAGCCAGGGGGGAGTGTCTTCTGCAATTAGTGATGCTAAATCTAATCATGGGAAGCCTTTTAAGGAGGACTCAGAGGAAACAGGTTCCATTCCTGCTTTGGCTGGTGAGCCTCTCCTGTGGAGTTCATCCAGGCCATCCATCGGAGTCGTCGGCTTCGCAGCCTGCCCTGTGGATTTTGGACTCTGTGTTCCTGAGGTCACGTGAGACACTTTTATAAATTTTATATTTGCAAGTGTTCCCTGTTGATTCTGTTTCTCTAGAGAACCCTAACTAATACAGATACACATAGGCTGAACATGAGAGGACGGTAAAAACTATTCTGTGCAAGTAGTAACAAAACGAGAGCTGGGTTAGCTATGCTAATATTGGATGAAATAGATTTTAAGAAAAAAAACAGTTATGGGGGGCAAAGATGATCATTATATACTAATAAGGGGGACAATTAATCAGGAAAATGTATCACTTACACATATGTGCACCTAACGGCAAAGCCCCAATAAATATGAAGCAAATACTGACAGATTGAAGGGAGAAGTTGATGGTTCTACATTAACAGTAGGAGACTTTAACACACCACTCTCAATGATGATAGCACATCTAGTCAGAAGATAACTAAGGAATTACAAGACTTGAATGACACACTAAACCAACTAGGCCTATCAGACATGCATGAAACACTACATCCAACAAAACAGAATACTAATTCTTCTTGCATATACATGGATCATTCTCCAGGATAGACCATATATCGGGTCACAAACCAAGACTCAATAAATTTAAAAATACTGAAATCATACAGTGTATATTCTCCAAACACAAAAGAATAGAGTTAGAAATGAGTAACAGATGGAGAAATAGGAAGTTTACAAATATGTGGATATTGTACAACATACGCTAAAAAAAAATGGGTTAAAGGGAAATCAATATTAAAATTATGAAATATCTTGAGACAAATAAAAACTAAAAACAGAACATACCAAAATTTATAGGATGCAGCATAAGCAGTGTGGAGAGGGAAACTTATAACTAAATGCTTACATTTAAAAAGAAGAAAGACTTCATATCAGACACCTAACCTCAAAAGTAGAAGAACTAGAAAAAGAAGGGCAAATTAAAACTAAAGTGAGCAGAAGAAAGGAAATAACAAGAATTAGAATAGATAAATGAAATAGAAAACAGAAAACAATAAACAGCCATAAAATCAACAAACCTTTAGCTAGACTGACAAAGAAAAAAAAGAGAGGATAAAAATAATGGTAATCAGAAATGAAAATGGGGGCATTACCACCAACCCCCGAACTATAAGGACGTTAAGAGGAGGATACTATGAAGTTAATGAACAACTATATGCTAATTATTTAATAACCAACATGAATGGACAAATTCTTAGAAATGTGTCAAGAAGAAACAGAAAATCTCAACAAACTAGTAAAGACATTTTATCAGTAATCAAAAACATCCCAACAAAGAAAACCTAGGACCAGATGGCTTCACAAGGGAATTCTACGAAATATTCCAAGAAGATTTAGCACAAAATCTCTTCAAACTCTTTCAAAAAAATTGAAGAGGAGGGAACATTCCCTAACTCTTTCTATGAGGCCAACTTCACCCTCATACCAAAATCAGATATACAACAGGAAAACTACACATAAATATCTCTTATGAATATAGATGCAAAAATCTCAACAAAATATTTGTTAATGGAATCTAACCGCATTTTAAAAGAATTATACACCATGATCAAGTGGGATTTATTTCAGTTCTGTAAGTGTGGTTCAACGTAAGAAAATCAATTAATGTAATATACTATACTAACAGAATGATGGGGAAAAAACATGGTCATCTCAATTGATACAGAAAATGAACTTGACAAAATATAGCACTTTTTCTTGGTAAGAAACATTTAGAACAGTAGCAATAGAAAGAAACAACCTAAAAAAGGATAAAGGACATATTTGAAAAGCCTACAGCTAAAATCCTATATAACAGTGAAGAACTGATAGCTTTCCCTCTGAGATCAGGAACAAGAAAAGAATGCCAACTGTCACCACTGTTTTTCAACATTGTACTGGAAGTTCTTGCTAGAGCACTTCAGCAAGAAAAAGAAATGAAAGACATCTAAATTGGAAAGGAAGAAGTAAAACTTTCCCTATTTGCAGATGATATGATGCTTTTTAAAGAAAATCCTGAAAAATCCACAGCAAAGCTAATTGAGGATTCAGTAAAGTGGTAATATATAAGATCGACACCCAAATATCAGTATGTTCTATACACAAGCAATGAACAATGAGAAGAAGAAATCAAGAAAATAAATTTCGCTAACTATAGTAACAAAATGAATCAAATATCTAGGAATAAATATAACCAAAATGAATCAAATATCTAGGAATAAATCTAACCAAGAATATAAAGGTTTATACTCAGAAATTTTTTTTTTAAAAGTTGCTAAAATAAATTAAAGACAAATAAATGGGAAGATATTCCATCCTTGTGGATTGGAAGACTAAACATCGTTAAGATGTTAATGCTAACCAAGGCAATTTATAGATAATATGCAATCACAATAAAAATTCCAACAACCTTCTTTGCAGGAATGGAAATACCAATCATCAAATTTAGATGGAAGGATAAAGGCACCAAATTGCTAAAGGCATCTTGATAAAGAAGACTGAAGTTGGAAGACTCACACTTCCTGATCTTAAAACTAATAACAAAGCCACAGTAATCAAAACAACATGGTACTGGCACAAAGACATATAAACCAATGAAGTAGAATTGAGAGCTCAGAAATCAACCCACACATTTATGGCCAAATAATTTTTGACAATGTGGCAAAGACTACTCAATTGGGAAAGAACTTAACAAGTGGGGCTAAGAAACTGGATCTCCACTTGTAAGAAGGAGAACCACTACCTCACACCATTTACAAAAGTCAAATCAAAATGAGTCAAAGATTTAAATATGAGCCAGAACCATCAAACTTCTAGGGGAAAATGTAGGGAAGCATCTTCAGGATCATGTGCTAGGCAATGTATTATCAGATTTTGTCCCAAACCGTAAGTAACAAAAGAAAAAAAAAGATAAATGGCATTTTATCAAAACTGAAAACTTTTGTTCCTCAAAGGGCTTTACATTGAAAGAAAACTGAGAACCTGCACCATAGGAGAAAATATTTGGAAACCACATATCTGATAAAGGATTACTATCCAGAATATATAAAGAAATCCTTCAACTTAACAATGAAAAGACAAAATAACCCAACATAAAAATGGGCACAATACTTGAACAGACATCTCTCTAAAGAAGACAGACAAATAACCAGAAAGCACATGAAAAATGCTCAACATCAGTAGCCATCTGAGAAATGCAAATCAAAACCACAATGAGATACATTCTATACCCATTAGAATGGATGCTATTGAAATAAAATGGGAAAATATCACATGGCTGAGAGGATGCAGAAAAATAGGAACACTCATTCATTGATGGAGGGAATGTACAGCCACTGTGGAAGATGGTTTGGCAGTTCCTCAGAAAACCACATCTTTGCTTTATGATGTGGCAATCCTGGTCTTCAGTATATACTCAGAATATCTGAAACAAGGATACAAACAGGCACTTGCACGCTGATGTTCATAGCAGCATTATTCACAATTACCAGGGGATGGAAACAACCAGAGTCCATCAACTGATGAAGGTATAAACAAAATGTGATAAATACATAAAATGGAATATGATTCAGAAGTAGGAAGGAATGAAGTTCTGAAGCATAGGACAACATGAATAAACCTTCAGGTCATTATTCTGAATGAAATAAGTCAGACGATGCTAAAGGAAATATTGTATGGTATCACTGTTTTGAAATAATTAGAATACGCAAACTCAAGGAGTCAGAATCTAGACTACAGGCTACCAGGATATAGGGTAGTGATAGGGAATTGGAAGTTAAGGCTTGAAATGTACATGCTTCTAACTTGGAATGATGGAATTCTTTTGGTAATGGATGGTGGTAATGGCAGCACAACACTGCAAATGTAATTAATTGTACTGAAATATATGTATATATTTTTTCTGAATACAATTAAAATGTTATATTGTACATATGGCAACAGAATAAAATTAAAAAAAAAATTCATAGAACTACACTACACCACCAGTGAACACTAAGTTAAATCATGGACTTTAGTTAAAAGTACAATGACAAAAAGTGTTCTAACGTTAATTGTAAACAAATGTTCCACACCAAAGCAAAGTGTTGGTGGTAGGATGGTATAAGGGAATCCTGTGCTTTATGCATGGTTGTTCTGTAAACCCACAACTTCTCAAATTAAAAAAAAAATCTCTTTATTGATGCTTCTCTGGCAAACCTTACACTGTAGGAGAATATGGCTTATGATATGGAATATTTCTCTGAAGATTTAAGGTTTGACTGTGTTTTGTAGATTCCAATGCCTAATTGGACTGTCAAAAATAAATTATATAGGGTGGGCCACAGTGGCTCAGCAGGCAGAGTTCTCGCCTGCTATGCCAGAGACACGGGTTCAGTTCCCAGTGCCTGCCCATGCCAAAAAATAAAAAGTTATATAAAAAGCCAGATGCAAAGTAAGATAATTTTCTAATTTGGTTATAAACAAAGATGTGCCAATATTTCATATTGAAATTTTCTTTAAAAAATTGTAGACTTAAGGTTATATTTATATTTAGCATCTATATTTTTATTTCAATTTACTTTAACAAGAATTTATTGAATGATTATTTTTTACTTAAATTCAAAATTATTCTCTTTTCCTTCTTTCTCCATATAGAATTTTGTTCACAGAGTTAATAGAACACTTATACTAATTCTGGTTGCACAAGTGTTAGGCATTTTATACTCCTGAGATAAAATATAAATTCTTTGAGGAAAAGTGACATGATTTCTTTCTTTTTTTGTAATCACCTAAAACAATGCAGTATTGTGTTTGAAGACAAAAGACAATAAAAATGGATTAGATATTACTTAAAAAATATAGTCAGTTAACTCTGCTAAAAAATATCTTCAGTCTTTTATATTATGAATTTTGTGGAACAATTTTGTAGTTTCTACCAGAGACAGTGGTCCCACTTGTCAATATTGCCATTTCCAGAAGTATGTGTGAGGACCTGTGAAGAAGACATTCCTATGAGACAGATAAACTTGATGAAAATGAAAATCATGGCTTGTATTTATCCTCCTCCATTCTCTTATTAAATAAAACCCAACATTTTATGATAGGTAAAGGAGTGCTCAGTAATGAGATGATTTTACTATACTAAAATAACTGGTGGTGGTCCATATTTGACTTGTTTAAAAAATAAATCAAAGAAAATGTTTTATATATTGTCAAATTATTTCCCTCTATTAAATAAACTCAAGTTTTTTTTGATGTCTTAAATTAAAAGACATACATTCAAAATGCATCCGACGAAGGATAATAGAATGAGAAACCCATATAGTATAATGATTAAGCACATGGGCCTTCATATCAGAAGACCTGGATTAGAATCAAAATCCTTCCAGTTATTTTCTCTGTGAACTTAACTCTGTAAGACTCAGTCCCTTTATCTATAAAATGGTGATACTATTGCCCACTTCTCAGTAATAGTACTGAGAAGTACTCCAGTGATTAAATGATTACCTGTCGTATAGTAAGAACTCAGTAAATGGGAACAATTATATTACTTTAACCTGGTATTGTTTTTATTCTGATCTTTCAATATAAACTAGAATACTATTTTAACTAACTTCAATGTTAGGATTTGCAGCAGGCATCCTTGTTTTAATGCTTTTTCTTTTCTAATTACATTTCCTTGAGAAATAAAATGAAAACATGAAATAGGCATCTGACTTAAAATGGAACAATTAAACTACATGAAAGTACAGGTTTTATAAGTTGCAAATAAGAAACCAATGTAAAACTGTCTGCTCTAACTGGAAAGGCATTTCATATCAATTATGATTTATAATTATAGAGCTTAAAATTATAAAATTAATATACAATATTATAAGACATTGGGATAATAAAGAGAAAAGAAAATACAACTTATAATTCCATCTCCTTAACACAACTATAATTACTATTTCATGTATTTCTTTCTAATTAATTTCTGATTAATTTTTTAACAGGGCTGTATACTGGTATCATAATTTCTCACTTTATGTTATAATTGTCTTTCAATTTTGCTATGTAACTAGAATGACTACATAATCTATCATTCAAGCTGGGACACTTTTGAAAATTAAAGGGGAGCAATTATTAATTATGATATATCAAGAGATATAAATGAGAATGACTTGGGCAAACAGAGACACATGTTCCCCCCCATATATGACCTTCATATCCATGAAGTAGATACACCATAATTTATTAGCAATTTTCTTATTGTTGAGCATTAGGAATGTTTCACATTTTTTCAAAATATATCATTCTGTTTAAACAAAATCAAAATACTTCTTCAGAATTGGTGAAATAAAATGGAAAAAAAAAACAGGAATTCAAATTCCAGCTTTTTGAATTCCTAACTGTACAAAGGGAATATTTGTCTATGTCATAACATTTATATAAATACTAAAATATAATAATGTATGTTAAAGCCTGAGAAATGATAGGTTCTCAATAAATGTTGGTCCTTGTGTTTCACATTTGAGTACTGGCACATCTCAGAGATACAGTGGGTTTGGTTCCAGACTACTACAATAAAGCAAATACTGAAATTAAAGCAGGTCCCACAAATTTTTTGGTTTCCCAGTGCAAATAAAAGTTAAGTTTACACTACATTGTAGTCTATAGAGTGTGCTTTAGCATTCTATCTAAAAACACAACGTATATACGATAATTAAAATATAACACAGAGACATGAGATCAGCACATGCTGTTGGAAAAATGGCACCAATAGACTTGCTCAATGCAGGGTTGTCAGAAACCTTCAATTTGTTTCTGCATTTCACCGAATCTGTGAAATGCAATAAGGTATGCCTTGTTTTACTGTGCTTCACTTTATTGCACTTTTCACATTGCATCAATAGATGTACTGACTGCTCCACCAACTGGCTGGTCCCCTGTCTCTGCCCCTCTCCTCAGGCCTCCCTGTTTGCTGAGACACAATACTGAAAGTAGATCAATTAACAACTCTACAGTGGTCTCCCAGTGTCAAGTGAAAGGGAGAGTCACACATTTCTCGCTTTAAATCAAAAGCTAATGAGAAAGGCACATTGAAAGCCTAGACAAGCTGAAAGAAAGATAGGCCTGTTACACCAGTTGGCCAAGTTTTGAATACAAGGAAAAGTTCTTGAAAAAAATTATAAATGCACTCCAGTGAACACATGAATGATACAAAAGCAAAATAGCCATATTGCTCATATGGAGAAAGCTTTAGTGACCTGGATACTTTGAAGATCAAACCAGCCATAACATTCCCTTACGCCAAACCTAATCCAGAGCCAAGTCTTAACTCTCTTCAATTCTAAGAAGGTTGAGAGAGGTGAGTGAGGAAGCTACAGAAGAAAACTTTGAAGATATCAGAAGTTGGTTCATGAGGTTTAAGGAAAGAAGACATCCCCACAATACAAAAGTGCAAGGTGAAGCAGCAAGTGCTGACATAGAAACGGCAGCCAATTATCCAGAAGACCTAGCTAAGATAAGTGATGAAGATGGCTACATCAAACAATAGATTTTCAATACAGATGAAACAACTTTCTATTGGAAGATGTCATCTAGCGCTTTCTTCTTGAGAGAGCAGTCAGTGCCTGGCTTCAAAGCATCGAAGGACAGGCTGACTCTCTTGTTATGGGTTAATGCAGCTGAATCCAATGCTCATGTAGCATTTTGAAAATCCTAGGGCCCTGAAGAATGATGCTAAATCTACTCTCCCACTTTCCCAATGTTCTATAAATGGAACAACAAAGCCTGGATGACAGCACATCTGTTTATCTGTTTATAACATTGTCTTTTGAATATTTTAAACCTGTTCTTGAGACATATTGCTCAGAAAAAAAAGATTCCTTTTAAAATATGACTGCTCATTAACAGAAAAATCAATGAAACCAAAATCTGCTCTAAAAAAATCAATAAAATTGCTAACCCTCCAAACAGAATGATTAAGAAATAAAGAAAGAAGACACATAATACTAATCTTAAGAATGAAAGCAAAGGCATCACTAAAGAACTTGTAGATATAATAAGGAATAATAAAGGAATATTATGAAAAATGATGTGTCAATAAATTTAGTAACATCTGAAATGGGCACATTCCTTAAAAACATAAACTACCAAATGTCCCTCCAAAGGAAATAGGTAATTTGAATAGCCTGTAGCTATTAATAAAATTCAATTTTATGTTAAAAAAAACTTTCCCCTAAAGGAAATTCCAGGCTCAGATGATTTCACTGGTAAATTCTACCAAATATTTAAGGAAGAGATAATTCCAATCTCATGCAGTTTTGTAGAAAATAACAAAGAAGGGAACTTGCTCAGCTTATTTTATGAAGCCAGATTTATGCTGATACCAAAAAAGACAACTTCAGACCAATATAGTTCATGAATATAGATGGGAAATTCCTTACCAAAATATTAGAAAATCAAAGCCCTCAGTATGTAAAAAAGGTAGCAATTCATGGACACGTAAGATTTTCCCTTGGAATGCAGAGTTGGAGCAACCTTCAATAATCAATCAAAGTAATTTTCCAATAATCAGACTAAAGAAAAAAACCCGTATGATCATAACAATAGATGTTTAAAAAATCACCAACAAATTTCAACATCCATTCATAATAAAAACTCAGCAAACCAGAAAAAGAATGTGTAGTGGACAGATTTTAAGTTGGTCTCCATGATCCTAACAGTCTGGTGTTCGTGTCCCATATAGTACTTTCCCCTTGAATAATGGTGGTACCTGTGACTTGCTTCTAATCCACAGAATGTGGCAATCATGATAGGATATCACTCATTCTCACTCTCCTGCTGGCCTAGAAGAAGCAATCGGGTATGCTGTGAATTTCCTATGAAGAGCATCACGTGGCAAGGCACTACAGGTAGCCTCTAGGACCTGAAAGCAGCCTCCCACTGACAGCCAGCAAAAAGCCTGTACCCTTAACCCTGTAACTGCAAGGAAATGAACTCTGCCGACAACACTAGTGAGCTTGAAAGTATATTCTGCGGTTGAGACTCCAGAGGAGTATACACCTTGATTATAGCCTGATGAAGTCCTGAAACAGGGGGACCCAGCTAAGTTATGCCTAGATTCCTGGCCCACAGAAACTACAAGAAAATAATTATGTGTTGTTTTAAGCTGCTAAATTTGTGGTGACTTGCTGTTACACAGCATTGGAAAACTAATACAAATTTTGGTTACTGGAAGCAGAGTTCTGCTGCAACAAACACCTAAAAATGTAGAGAGACTTTGGAACCAGAGAGTGGTCAGAAACTGGGTGAATGTTAAAGAGTATGATGTAGAAAGTCAAAATCTTCTTAGAAAGATAGTTAGTAGGAATTTAGATTTGAATGATGCTTCTAGTGAGGGCTTAAAAGTAAATAAGAAACATATTGGGAAACTTCCTCATGTTACAGTAGATGGAATAAAATACCCGGCAAAATCTTCATGTTCCTGTGGGTGTGAACCCCTTTGCAAATAGAACCCTTTGAAGAAGTGTTACCGGCTAAAGTGCAGAGTTATTTGTGAATAGGACCTTTTATGATCCTATTTAGGTGTAGCCAATCAGGGTGGATCTTAATCTGTCTTAGTAGAGGCCTTATTTAGAGAAGAAATTTGGAAGCAACCATTCAACGAAAGCCAGAAAAGGAGACTATTATATTGCTAAGTGACAGGGGGCTGTTATCACCAGAACATTACCAACTCTGGGAGAAAGCACAGCCTTTCCAATATCTTGATTTTGGACTTGTAGCCTCCAAACTGTGAGACAATAAATTCTTGTTTTAAAACCAACCCACGGTGCAATAAAAATCAACTTTAAGTGAGTCATAGAGCTAAATACAAAACCTAAATCATAAAAGTTCTAGAGGAAAGCACAAGGGAAAATTTTTATGACCGTAAGTCTAACAAAGATTTCTTAGATACTACACAAGAAACATGAGCCATATGAAAAAAAAAAGAACTTCATCAAAATCTAAAGCTTCTGCTTTTTAAAGGGCACTATTTAAAAATTGAAAACATAAGCCACAGGTTATGAGAAAATACTTTCAAACAAATATCTGATAAATGACTTGTATCCAGAATATATAAAGAATTTTTATTATTCAATAATAAAAACACATCAATAAAAAATGGGCAAAGATTTTAATACAAAGGAAGGGAAACAGATTGGAAGTAAGTACATGAAGAGATGTTAAGTAGATATTAAAAATTCTAATTAAAACTGTAGTGAAATGTCACAATGAGATACCACATCTACTACACTGGCTAAAAAAGAATGCCAAAAAATCCAAAACTGATATTACCAAATTCTGACAAAGATAAGGAACAATAGAAACACTCATAAATTGCTGGTAGGAATGCAAAATGGAACAGCTATTTTGGAAAAGAGTTTAGAAGTTTCTTATAAGCTTAAAAATGCACTTACTATACTACCTAGAAAATAATTCCTAGGCAAAGAAAACATGTTCACACAGACACCTGTTACTTAAATGTCTCTATCACTTTATTAATTATAACCCAAATGGGAAACAATCTAATGTTGGATCCAGTCTAGTGGATGTGTATCTCACTGTAGTATTTGTATATTTCTATATAATGGGATACTATCTAGCAATAAAAGGAATGAAGTACTGATTCATGAAACAACATAGATCAATCTCAAAATCATTGTGTTAAGTAAAAGTCAGATGCAAAAGTATGATCCATTTATAGGACATTTTAGAAAAGGCAAAACTATGAAGACAGAAATCACATCAGTGGATAATAGGGGTTGAGGGAACTTTTTGGGGTGATGGAAATATTATATATCTTGATTATGTTGGTAGTTACATAGCTGTATACATTTTCCCAAACTCATTGAACTATACACCTAAAAAGAATGAATTCTACTGTATATAAGTAATATCTTTAAAATCCCCTAACTTAAAAAAACTAGTACACTATTTAAATTGATTTTTCTGTCGTGTAACTTTTTGATGACTTCCCACACTATTTAATGCTTTTAGCATTTAGCAATTTTGATGAAATTAGTCATATTTATTCATCTGTTTAAAAGTTAAAAATATGACAGGAATTCAGAGACAAATCCAATATGACTACAGACTTTAAACATCTTAACAATATAATTCAAAATTTGGCTTCCACTCCCAAAGACCACAATTCCTAAAAAAGATGAGCTGTTAGGATTACATAATTAGAATTGAGAACAATTCGTCATCTATATCCTGTATGAAATGACTCAAATCAAGGACATGGTTGTTACAGGTTGGAAACATCTATTTCTTTGTTAAGAAACTGACATTATGGGCCAAGAATTTGGGAAAAGCTTTTTCGTCCTTTTTACCCCTTCCATATGCTACTTATAATATAGAAAAGCTCTACCTTTCAACAATTTATTGCCTGATGTTCCACTCTCTATGAAAGGCCTCACATTATTCATAACTTTACCACAAGGCTCTCTAAGCTTGTATCTCTCTCTTTTTTTTTTTACATTCTATTATATTCTTGGTCTCATCCAAAGCCTTTTCCCTCTATCCATAAAGAAATCACCCTTACTAAGATCTCTCCTCACCTCTATTGGAGAAAAATTTCCCCTTAACTGCCCTTTGACAAACTTCCTTTTGTCTTCAAAAAATACTCCATTTTCTGTCTCTCCAGGGATCTTCAGTTTCTCCCAATCTGCCCAGGTCAATGTAGATAAATAACTGAGGGATTTTTCTCAAATGCTAGTGTTTGTTATGGATAATGAAAATACCAATCTTACTCAACATCTCATCATCCGCATTCCAATACCACAAATTTCTTTGAACTGCTTCCAAATATTACTACAACTTTCAATAGGCTGTCTAGATTTCACTTCCACTTCCCCTATTAGGTCTTTAACATTCAAGTTCATGACTCATCCAATCAATTGAGGTCAGGGTTTCTGACCCATCTGATTCCACAGGCATCTGTCACTACCCCATATTAGCAAATCACTAACATGGCCACATGCTGGGTCGTGTTTTCCTATGGCATTTCTCTGCTAACAGATCTTGAATCATAAATATCCTTTTTCTGATCACAGCATCTTTACTGTTCATGTCTTTCTTTCTGTTGTTCTCCTAAGGTTGTCTCATTGTTTTTCCTGTACAAATACACTATTTCTGATTATACTTAATTCCCTCTCCAACTTGAACTACATGATCAGCTATTTTAATGCATCTAACTAATGCCTTAAACTCTTTTATTCCTTGATTGTCAGGTCTTTAGTGATCATAAATAATAACTGTTTCCTTAGTACCTTCTTACTCTCTTCTAAAGAAGAGTGCCTTCTTTAGAAGTGCCTGAGAGCCACAGAAAAATAAGTACATAGTTTCCTTGGAGGTAATGCTATCTTGTGCCAATTCAACCTTCAATTACTCAGCAATACTTTAACATCTTTTGTTGAATGCTACTCAGCAATTATTTAAACATCCTTTGTTGAACTATTTTGGTTTGATTATTTCTTTGCCATCATTATGTTAAATTGAATTTTAAATGTTACATTTAATATTCGTTCATTATATGACTGTCCTCTATATTGGTACATTATTATCCAATGCAAGCATAAATAAAAATAAATTTTAATCACTAATACTCACTTAGAAATGGGATTGACACTGGCTTCAATAATTGTTAAACACTTACAGCACTTTATATTTTCTGGAAATTCTTGTACACCTAAAATGCAAACATAAAAAAGTACATGAAAGCGTTTCAGCAAACATTCTCTAAATTATAGCTCTAAATATTAAGAATGGTTAATTAAAACCATAAGTCAATACACAGTATAATCAACATTAAGCTAATATATATATGTATATAATATATACATTTCCAATACAATTTGGATGTCATATAACATTTTATGATAGTAATAGCTGGAAAATGAATATAAAATTGAGGATAATATATACAGTCAGCATAAGATCGATCTTGCTTCTTTATTAATCTAAAGAAATAAACATACTGTAAGTTGTTTAGTCAATAACATTACAGTGCCAATACTGTGGGGTGGGAACGGTATGGTCAACAGATATAAAGAAAACAGATGATAAAAATCTTTACTTGCAGGAACACTCTAATCAATTGGGAAGATTGAACACATACTTATGAAAAGTACCTAAGGGCACATCACAACAATGATATATAGTCCCAAAGTAATATGGGGCACTAAGACATTTTAGAAAATTCTTCATTTTTGGTTCCACAGAGTGAAGCTCTACATCTCCCTGAAAGTATAAAGAGGTGAGCAGCCCTTTCCTGGATCCTCCCTAGAGTCTTGGAAGTAGCTGCCTGACTGCCCTTGGAAAATTGCTCATCTGCTGTCACAGCTGTGCTATTATCTACACGATAGAAAAACATAGGCTTTTCAATGAAACTAAAAATCTGCAATCTTCAAACCTGATTCATAAATATGGGTCAGAGAAACAAAAGATGTGTAGGATGTTTTAACAATTGATACAAAAGCCATCAAATATAATAGGTCCTGCAAAAGTTAAAAGAAGACAGCTACATGAAACAATTTTTACATGACCACAGTCTTTTCAAAGTTTGAAACTGTTATGAAGGATGTAAAAATATCCATAAAATTCTGGTCTGGGTTAGTACTTCATATCTGACTGGGATAGTTTGAAGCTGTATGTATCCCAGAAGGGCATGTTCTTAAATCTAACACATTCTGTGGGTGTAAATCTCTTGTAAGTAGGACCTCTTAATAAGGTGACTTCAGTTAAGGTGTGGCCTATGGTGAGTCATAATCTTCTTACTGGAGTCTGATAGTGAGAGTGAAAGTGAAAGCAAGAGCAAGAGAGAGCAGGAGGGAGAGAGCAATGGAAATAAGAAGCTGAAAGCATTGGAACCCAGAAGGGAAGGGAGAGAACAGCAGATGTGCCTTGTCATATGGCAGATGAGGCAAGTGTTGCTGGCCACCAGTCTTCAAGAAGAATGCATCACCTGATGTGATGGTTGGGTCCAGGAATCAACTTAGCACCGTTGTCTGGTCAGGCAAGCACTGACCTAAGCATTAGTGCAAGGATATCTCATGGCTGGTTGATAAATCAAAAGGTTGACTTATCAAATCATCAGTCAGTTGATTGCATCTGTGACTGGTTATATCTATGATCAACTAAAGGCACGTCTTTCATAAAGGAGAGAATCCAGTCAGGTGAATTTGACCCAATCAGTTGAAGACTTTAAGGGAGAAGAGAGAATTTTCACTATTTCTTTAGCCAGTGAGTCTCTCCTGTGGAATTCATCAAGACCCTTCACTGGAGTTGCTAGCCTCATGACTTGCCCTACGGATTTGGACTCTTGACTCCCCATAGTTGCTTGAGATACTTTTATAGATCTATTACAGTTTTGTAAATATATTTACAGATATCTCCTATTGGTTTTGTTTCTCTAGAGTACCCTAATACATCTGGTGGTGCCTTGATTTGGACATTTTTCTCAGCCTTAAAACTAATACACTCCCATTGTTAAAAGTCAACCAAAGGGCTGACAGCGGTGGCTCAGTGGCAGAGTTCTCTGTGGTGCCAGAGACCCAGGTTCAATTCCTGGTGCCTGCCCACGTGAAAAAAAAAAGTTAACTGATTTCATGGTATGTGCTTTGAGCAGCCTAGGAAACTGAAACAGATTTTGGTACCAGAAGAGTGGGTGCTGCTATTGTAAATATTAAAAATGTGGAAACAGGTTTGGAATTGGGTAATAGGGAGAAGATGGAAGAACTGTGAGGAGGTAATAGAAAAGGCCTAGATTGTTTTGAAGAGACTGTTGGTAGAAATATGTACACTAAAGCTACATCCAAGGAGGCCTTAGACAGAAATCATGAAAGTGTCATTGCATACTAGAGGAAAAATGACCCGTTTTAAAATGGCAGAGAACATGGCAAAATCTAGTTCTTTTTTTTTACATCTAGTTTTGATGTAAGATGGAAGGCAGAATTTTAAAGAGCTTGAATATTTAGATGAGGAGATTTCAAAGCTAAATGTAGAAAGTATACCCTGGTTTCTCCTTATAGTTTATAGTAAAACGTGAGAGAAGAAGGATAACCTGAGAACTGAAATCCGGGGCATGAAGAAACCAGAAATTGATGCTTTGGAAAATTCTGAGTTCTAGAAAGTGAGTTCCCACAGAATAGTGCTCCACGTAAGGGTTTAACTGAACATGGATCCAGTCAGCCATTTATATAGGTCAGGATTGGAAACATAATTATCTAGGAAGGATCTGCAGAACATTCTTTTGTCTGATAGTTTAGACTCCTGTGTGCAATAGGCAAAACTGACATGTTCTTTGTAAGAGCTGTATGAATGGAACCACTGACAGCATGGACTAAAAGGGATAGAAAAGGGACAGATTTATGGAAAAATGACTTCAAAATCAGAATCATGAAAGCTGAGGTCTGGACCAACAATACCTTTTTGGGCCAAGAGAGCTTGCCTACCCATGTGTATGGAAGGTTGAGCTTGCCCCAGAAGTTCAAGATGGTAGGTCTTCTGCCCTGTTATTCAAGAAGTGTTACCACCCCAGTTTTTTTCAGATGCCTGGGGAATTCAGTGAGCAAAAGCTGATTCTTTCCTTCGGAAAGGCAGTAATATCGAGCTGCCCTAATAAACTAGTTATTAACAGAATAGCAAATAGGTCAATAAGCTAACCTTAAACCAACATAAGGCCAGTCATCTAACCCCTCAGTGTCTTAGCTTCCTATTCTAAAAAAAATGGTGATTATATGAATGCTTTCATCAGAGAGTTGTAGTGAGGATTGAAAGAGATAATACATATAAAAATTTTGGAAAAAATACTTTATAAGAGATTAAATAAAGTCAAGAGATATTCTCAAGGCTACTTTTGTGCAAGCTTCAGTTAGATAGTGCTACCTGCCATGGTTTTTTAAATCCCAACCAACATCCCTCCTGTTAACTCTTAAGAATACTTGGGGCTCTAACTGAGATGGTATAAAGGCTTCATGCACTAAGTTTGCTCTTCTAGAATCTTTAACTCCCAGAGGGTTCCTAGGTCAGATAAATCCTGAAACCCAGGGGGACCAGACTCTCCAAGATTATTGAGTGGCAGCATTCCTCCATTCTTTGGTGTAGACACTCCTTCTCAACAAGAAAAAGTCAGAATGGGCCACTGACTAAAGATCCCTATAGATTGAGAAAGGGATCAGAGAAAGAGGAGGAGGTATAATAGAGAAAACAGGATTTTACAAAAGAGTGTGACTGCTGAAATCACTATATTATATTCCTTTTAGTTTCCAGTATTTTGGAGCAGCTAGAAGGAAAAATCTGAGATGGTGGAATGGTAGCTCATGGCAAACTCTGGGACCAGTTCTGTAACTACTTATTGAAGTGTGCTTTGAAAATTGTTTTATTTTTCTTTGCTTTGCATATGTTATAATGTACAATAAAAGTGTTAAAAATTAGTATTAAAAAAGTTGATAGTGACATAGCTTTTATGATGTGGCCATGTAATTATGAAAACCTTGTGCTTGACACTCCTTTTATCCAGTGTATGGACAGATGAGTAAGAAAATAAAGACAATAAATAAGTAAATAATAGGGGATATGCAATGTTTTGGGTGTTCTTTTTACTTTACTTTTAATTGTTTATGGAGTAATGAAAATATCCAAAAATCAATTGTGATGATGAATGCACAAATTATATGATAATATTATGAACCATTGATTGTATATATTAGATGGCTATATGGTATGTGGATATATCTCAATAAAATAGCATTAAAAAATGAGTTCCTGGAAGAGAGAACTGAGAAAACAAAAAATAGAGTACCATTAAGGAATTTATTCAAGAATATTACCCAAATTTTAAAAGAATAGACAGAAGGATTTTTCAGATAATAAAAGTTCACCCAGTACCCAGTTAATAGAGTAAAAATACTCCATATCAAGGAAACATCCATTCCAGTCAACCCATGTGGCAGCATACATGCTTCAGGGTACCCATCCTCCAATAGTATCTTAGAATAACTAGTAAAACTAGCAGTGCCATGTTCTTTAAAACTCTGGAAAACAGTTAAAAGATGGCAACAATGAGGCAGTGCCCAATGAAGAAAATTCAGCTTTAAAAAAATAGGCAACTCTTGAGATGTTCTTACTTGACCATCCTCCAACCCCTCCACCATGCAATATGGACCAAGCCTATGTTCCCACTGTTGGCTTCTGGCTCAAATTCAGAGGGAGAAATGTAACCTCTATATGCATACAGGAGTGCCTATATGTGAAGGCCAATCTATTGGGTGGAAGCCTCAAATACTGAACCAGAAAATTCATCTCAGGCTCACCCTCCTGGAACATGTTCTGTAGGCAGATGCAGTTTGCGAATAGTTCAAGCAGTAAGATACAATTAAGTCAAAGTATACAGGTTAAAGGATTACCTGCATTAAACCATATCATATAATATCCAGGAGGTGGAGAAAGTCGATTTCATAAGGAGTAGAGGGAATATTCAAATACCTGTAAATGTAGGAATTCCTAAGGCCATAAGCAAATACAAGTCCAGGACAAGAAAGAAAATGAATAAAGGCTCAGATAAGACTGTAAGGACCCCTAAACTTCACATTTGCCTTGGGTTAATATTCTTGAAAGATGGCTAAACTTTGAAAGAGACCATTGGTCAAAGAGCCAATTTTCTACCTGTGAAAGACGTTTTCTGCATTGATTTGTTTGTTTTTGCTAGTGCCTGGCACTCAAGGAAACCCCAGTACATGATTAACTGGTTGCAAACTTAAGGAACAGACAGTCTGGTACTAAATTCCAGAGCTAATACTTAAGATATTAAAACATACACTGTACAAAAGAAAATTACAAGATAAACAAAGAAATAGGAAATGATGGACCATCCAAGGGAACAAGAGAAAAAATTAAAACACCAACAACAAAAAGGACCAGACATTGGAATACTGGACAAAGACTTTTAAAAATTGCTGCTCAATATACTCAAGGAGATAAAGGAAAACACAGATAAAGAACTAAAACACATCAGGAAAACAATAAATGAACAATATGATGATATCAATAAAGAGATAGAAATTTTAGAAGGAACCAAATGGAAATACTGGAGTTAAAGGCAAAATAATATTAAAAAAAAAATCCTTAGAGGGTTTCAACAGCAGATTTGAGTTGGTAGAAGAGAAATAAAACAAAATAAAGTTTCAGTGGCTAGGAGGTTTCATAGAGAATTGAGAGATCATTCCAGAGGTTATTCTTAGGCATTATATAGATATCCCTTTTCAGTTTTTGGTGTATTAGAATAGCTAGAGGGAAATACCTGAAATCATTGAACTGTATTCCAGTAGCCTTGATTCTTGAGGATAAAGATAAAACAATGAAATGATTCAGGCTAAGGAGCAGAAATAAAAAGAATTTAAAAAATGAACAGAGCCTAACAAACCAGTGTATGAAAAATGGGTTTCAGAGGAGAAGAAAGAAGGGGCAGAAGACATATTCAAAGAAATAATGGCAGACAACTTCCTCAATCTAACAAAAGACATGAATGTGAACATTCAAGAAGTCCACCAAAACTCGTAAAATATAATATGCCCAGACACATATTTTTCAAGATGTCAAACTCCAAGGACAAGGAGAGTGCTTTGAAAGCTGCAAGAGAAAAGCAAGGGTATGTACAAGGAGTCTCAATAAGATGAAGTATCAATTTCTCATAAGAAATTGGCCATAGAGGCAAGAAGATAATGGGATAAAGTATTTAAAGTGCTAAAAGAAAACAACTGCCAACCAAAAATTTTATGTTCAGTCTTTCAAAAATGAGGGAGAGTTTGAGACATTCCTGGATAAATAAAAGCTGAAGGAGTTCGTCACTCCTAAACTCTGACCTATAAGCAATGCTAAAGAAAGCTCTTCAGGCTGCAAGGAAAGAACAATAGATGATGGATTAAAGTAGCATAAAGAAATAAAGATATCTGATAAAATTAACCATGTAGTATTTATAAATGTCAGTACTGTTGTATGTTTTGGTATGCCACATGATTTTTTTTTTTTTACTTCTTATGAGTTCTAAAATGCAAATGCAAACAAAGTAATGATAAACATATGGTTTTGGACATACAATACATAAAGGAATAATTTGTAACCAATATAACAAAAAAGTTGGAGAAGTACAGGAAAAGTATTTGTGTATGATATTGAAGTGAAGTTGGTATCAAATCAAATGAGATTTAGGATGTTAAATTTAAGCCCCCTGGTAGCCACAAAGACAATATACAAAAAATATACACAGAAGGAAATGGGGAAGGAGGAAGATGACAGAGTAGGGTATTCTAGGATTCAATTCATCCTCAAGAGCATCTAGTGATAGCCAGAAACTGTCTGGCTGTTTGAAGGGCTGTTTGAAGGGCTCCAGAGACTAGAAGAATACTGTACACCATCCAGAATGAGTAGAAGGAAGAGACTGATAAATTGTGATGAAGAGCTGTGAGTAGATCACTCCATGCTGCAGAGGCTGCTACCCATTTCCCACTGGCATGGCAGGCTGCCTCAGGAGACTTCTATTCCCTTGAAGGAAAGAGAAGTCCACTTTCCTAGGAATGGGGAGCAAGGGGGATACTTAATTAGGCACCAGCCGCAGCTTCTGATTAGTGAATTCAGACTGCCTGGTACCAGCTTTGAGCTCAGCTAAATTTACAATTCACCCAGGAAGAAAGTACAGGTTCTATTTTAGCCTCGATCCCAGCAGGGGAAGAAGCAGGGCAGATAGAGAGACACAGTGACTTCTCAGAACAGCAGAGCCTGGTTTGCTGAAGGATGGTTCTTTCCCAAGAAAACGAGGAGATAGAGTAATGCACTGACTCTGCCTCTTGATTGGCATATTCAGGGTGCTGGACTACACCTCTGAGAACGACTACATTTTTAAACTTCCTGTTACAGAAAGCAGCTTGAAGCCTCTGTTGCAGGCCTGCCTCTGGCTGGGGAGGAAGCAAGGTAGACTGAGAGATGCAGTGACTTCTTGGGGTGGTGAGGGAGGTTTGTTGCGGGGTGGCTCTTCCTCGGGGAAAGGGGGAATGGGCAGGGACAGGCACCAACTCTGGCTTTTGATAAGTGAATTTGGAGTGCTGGATTCTAGCTCTGAAGTAACAGCTATAGCTTTGACTAGCCTAGAGCAAACAGTAGCAGGCAGCCTCCTTTTCAACTCTGCTTCCACAGGGGCAGAAGTGACACTGATTGAGATATACATTAACATATTGGGGTAGTTTAGGACAGCTTGCTAAACAGAATCAAGATCCCAAAGACTGGGATCTGAGCAATGGTTTCAACCCATCCTGACAAAAAAAAAAAAAAAAAAAAAAAAAAAAAAAGCAGATGGCAACCTTTGTCTCACCCATGTCATGTACCCTACCAATGGTGGAAGTGGGGATGATTAAGAGACACTGCAACTTCTCTGGGTGGCACAGAACAAGAGAACAGGGTGCTGAGGGGCAGCTCTTGCCCAAGAAAAGAGGAAGGAGGCAAGGCCCAGCCCACTTTCCAGCTGTTGATTAGAGACTCAGATTCTAGGGTCTGGGATATGAGCAACAGTCTCAACCTGTTACAGCAAAAAAAAAAAAAAAAAAAAAAAAAAAAAAAGCAGGTGACACCTTCTATCTAAACCATGCACCTTGAAGGGGCTGAGCTGGCTGAAAATCAATGGCACCTTTGGACACTGGAGAACAGTTGGCTCAAGAATACCATCTGCTAAGCAGGACAGGAAAGCATGGAATCAGGGAGACCTCATAGAGAAGAGGAAGTTTTCCCAAATCTCCTCCCCAGGAGGAGATTGGAACTGGAACTGTTCTACACCCATTTAATGGGATTTTGACCCTGAAAAACTGACTTGAGTAGTTCATTTCTGAGGAGACCCTCTCCACAGAATTAACCCTTCAAGTAAAAGTAGTTAGAGATAATAAAAGGAGTGTTAACAATATAGAAAGGCAAATCAAAAATCAAACAGTACAGATCAAAATTCCTGGAGGAAAAAGAGAAAAAGAAGCCTTTACCTGGAGGTAAAATAATCACACAAACACTGTAATCGAAAAAATCACGCCATATATTTAGGGCAAGAATCAGATGAATGTGAACTGAAAAAAATTCTGATTGGTTAAATACAAGCTATTCTAAAGGTCTAGAATAAGTTGAGATAAGCATCAAAGAAGACCTATGGCACAAAGCCAATCAATAAGAAAACCCTAAGCAAGATAGAGAAACTAACCTTAATAAACTTGCCAGGAAAATTAGATGCCTAGACACCAGCAACAAGTCACAAGCTACACTAAGAAACAGGAAGATATGGCACAGTAATAGAACAAACTAAAACTTGAGATAAGATAGAAGAGTTGAAATAGCTAATTATGTTCAAACAAACCTCCTAAATCAATTCAAGGAAATGAAAGAAAACATGGCAAAAGAGATAAATGATATAAAGATGATGCTGGGCAATTATAAAGAAGAATTCAAATGCATGCATAAAAAAACAAACAGAACTTATAGGAATGAAAGAAAGGCACAAAAGAAGAAATAAAAATAAATAAATAATACAATGCAGATATACAACAGCAGATTCAGGGAGGCAGAAGAAAGCATCAGTGAAGTACAGGATAGAACATTTGGAATCTTACAGACAAAAGAACAGATAAGGAAAATAACGGAAAAATTTGATCAGGATATCAAAGAAATGTATGACAGTATGAAGTACAAAAATATATGCATCATGGGTATACCTGAAGGAGAAGAGATGGGAAAGGGGGCAGAAAGAATATTTTAAGAAATAATGGTTGAAATTTCCAAACTCTTACACTTGTCCAAGAAGCACAAGGTAGTCTAAATAGTATAAAACCAAATAGACTTACTCCAAGACAGTACTAAACAGACCATCAAATGCCAAATGCAAAACAAGAACTTCTTAAAGCAGCAAGAATAAAACAAGTCATCATATAGAAGGGAAGCTCAATAAGACTAAGCCCCAATTTTTCATCAGAAACCACGGAGGCAAGAGAGCAGTGGTAAGAAATATTTGAGGTACTGAAAGAAAAAAATGCAAAAGAGCCAAGAATTCTTTACCCAGCAAAACTACCCTTCAAAACATGAGGGAGACTTTAAAATACTCACAGATAAACAGAAAATGAGGGTGTTTGTTAAGAAGAGACTTACACTACAAGAAATGCTGAAGGGAGTGCTACAGAATAAAAGGAAAAGATGGGAGAGAGGCTTTTGAAGAAGAGTAGCTATGAAGGAAGGGTAAACAACACATATAAAAAATCAGTGGGTCTTTGAAGAAATTACAAGAGAAATCAGTAAATATCTCAAAACAGATGAAAATGAGAACACAGCATATCAAAGTTTATAGGATGCGGTGAAGGCAGTGCTGAGGGGTTAATTTATTGCCTAACTGCTGAATTAAAAAAGAAGAAATAAAAAAGAAGAAAGAGTAAAGGAAGGACATAAATGAAAACCTGAGGAACAAGTAAAAGAACAGCATGCTAACCCCAAATCAAACAGAATACAAGAATTATCAAGGATTACAACAGAAATAAGTGAAATTGAGAATAAAAAAGAATAGAGACAATCAACAAAACCAGAAGTTGATTCTTTGAGGACATTAATGAAATTGACAAAGCTTTAGCTAGATTGACAAAAGAAAAAAGATGTAAATAAAATCAGAAATGAGAGGAGGAACATTAGTACTGTCACCATGGAAATAAAAAGATCATAAATGGATACTATAGCAACTGTATGCCAACAACTAGACAACTTAGATGAAATGAACAACTTCTTAGAAAAAGATGAACAATGTACACTGACTCTAGAAGAAATAGAAGACCTAAACAAACCAATCGTAAGTAAAAAAAAATGACAGTCAATAAAAACTTCCCAAGAACAAAATGAGATATCATTTCTCACTCACTTATTAGAATGACCACCATTAAACAAACAGGAAACTATAAGTATTGGAGAGGATGTGGAGAAATAAGTACATGTACTCATTTCTGATGGGCATGTAAAATGATACAGCCACTGTGGAAGACAGTTTGGAGTTTCCCCAGAAAGCTAAGTGTAGAGTTGCCCTGTAATCTGACAATTCTGCTACTCATTTTACCCCCAGAAGAACTGAAAGAAGGGCTGCAAACAGACATTTGTAAACTGATGAGTATAGCAACCTTATTCACAATTGCCAAGAGATGGAGGCAACCCAAGTACCCATCAATTGATGAATGGATAAACAAAATGTGGTTTATACATATGATAGAAAATTGTTCAGCAGTAAGTAGAAATGAAGTCCTGAAGCATATGATGAACCTTGAGTATATGATGTTGAGAAAAATAAGTCAGATACAAAAGGAGAATTATTATATGATCTCAGTAATATGAATTAATTATACTATGTAAACTCATAAACATGGAATCTAGAATATATGTTACCAGGAGGTAGAATGAGGCTAGAGAATAAGGAGTGTTGCTTAAGGTGTACAGAATTTTTAACTAGGCTGAATTTAAATGAGTGGAAATGGATAGAAATTGTTGGCAGCACATTATATGAGTATAATTAACAGTGCTGAATTGTATGTGAATATGGTTGATAGGAAAAGTTTAAAGTCAATAATGTACCAAAAGGAAAGCTAGAGGTTTAAGCATGGGACTGTACAACACAGTAAATCTTAATCACAGATGGCTGTGATTAACAGTTCAAATATTAAAAATGTCCTCTATGAACTAGAACAAATATCTGAAACTATTATAAGAAGTTAATAATATAGAGGTATATAGGAAAAGTACACCTAATACAAACTATGGTGTATGATTAAAAGTAAAATCTTAAAATTCTTTCATCAGCAGTAACAAATGTACCACACCAACGATAGGGATCAGTGATAGGTGGGACAAGAGATAAGGGAGGTTTTGGGTTTTCACACTCTTTTTTTGCCCAGAGTAATCAAAATGTTGTGAAATTGATTGGTGTTGAATTCTCAACTATGGGATGATACCGTGAGTCACTGAATGTCTACATTCAGTGGCTCAGTGTATACATTTAGTGGATGGACTGTACAGTGTGTTAAAATATCTTAATAAAATTGTATTAAAAAAGAAAAGAAAACTTCCAACAAACAAAAGCTCAGGACCAGATGGCTTCACAGGTGACTTCAACCAGGCATTCCAAGAAAAATTGATTCCAATCCTGGTCAAACTCATCCAAACAGTTGAAGAGGGAACACTACCTAACTCATTCTGTGAAGTCAACATCACCCTAGTACCAAAGGCAGACAATGATTCTACAAGAAAAGAAAATTACAGACCAATAAATCTAATGAATATGGATGCAAAATACTTAATAAAATACTTGCAACTCAAACCCAGTAGCACCTTAAAAGAATTATATACCATGATCAAGTGGGTTTCTTTCCCACATATGCAAGAGCTGTTCAACACAAGAAAATCAATTACTGTACTAACCACGTTAAGTAATTGAAATGGGAAAACCACTTCATCACACTGATTGATGTGGAAAAAGCATTTGACAAAATTCAGCATTTCTTGATAAAAACACTTCAAAAGACAGGAAATATCCTCAACATAGTTGTCAAGGTTAGGGACACGTGTCAACTTGGCCAAGTTGTGGTACCTGTTTGTCTGATTGGGCAGGCGCTGGTCTGTCTGTTGCAATGAGGACATTTCATAGGATTAGGTCATGATCACGTCAGCTGCATCCACAGCTGATTCCATTTGTAATCAGCCAAAGGGGAGTGTCTTCTGCAATTAGTGATGCTAAATCTAATCATGGGAAACCTTTTAAGGAGAACTCAGAGGAGACAGGCCCCATTCCTGCTTTGGCTGGTGAGCCTCTCCTGTGGAGTTGATCCAGACCCTCCATCGGAGTCATCGGCTTCGCAGCCTGCCCTGTGGATTTTGGACTCTGCGTTCTTGCGGTCATGTGAGATACTTTTATAAATTTTATATTTGCAAGTGTTCCCTGTTGATTCTGTTTCTCTAGAGAACCCTAACTAATACAATAGTAAAGAGTATATATGAAAAACCCACAACTAACATCATGCTCAATGATGAAAGACTGAAAGGTTTCTCTCTAAGATGTGGAACAAGGCAAGTATGCCCAATGTCAACCCTGTTATTTAACATTGTGCTGGAAGTTCTAGCTGGAGCAATTATGCAAGATAAAAATAAAAGTCATCTAAGTTGGAAAGGAAAAAGTAAAACTTTCACTGTTTGCAGATGATATGAACCTATATATAGAAAGCCCCCCCCCCCTCCAAATTTACAACAAATCTTACTGGAGGTAATAAATGAGTAGATCAAAGTGGCAGGATACAAGATGAATGCAAAAATCTGTAGTGGTTCTACATACTAATAGTGAGCAATCTGAGGGGAAATCAGGGAAAAAATCCCTTTATAATAGCAGCTAAAAGATTCCAATATATAGGAATATATTTAACCAAGGATGTGAAGGACTTATATACAGAAAACTACAAAGCATTGCTAAAAGAATTCAAGGAAAGACTTAAATAAATGAAAGTGCATTCCATTTTCATGGATTCGAAGACTAATAAGATGAAACTTCTATCCAAATTGATTTACAAATTCAATGATACCACTCAAGATTCCAACAGCTTACTCTGCAGAAATAGGAAAACCAATAAAATTTTGGAATGGCAAGGTGACCTGAATGGCCAAATATATCTTTAGAAAGAAAAACGAATTTGAAGGGCTCACACTTTCAGACTTGAAGCATGACACAAAGCTATAGCAGTCAAAACAGCATGTTGCTGGCAAAGGGATAGATATATTGATACATGGAATTGAATTGAGCATTCAGAAATAAAGCCTTGTATCTGTGGCCAATCAATTTTTGACAAGGTGGTCAAGTCTACTCAACTGGGACAGAGCAGTCTCTTCAACAAATGGTCCTAGAAGAACTGGATATCTGTGTCCAAAAGAATGGAAGAGGACCCATATCTCACACCTTATACAAAAATTAACTCAAAATGGATCAAAGACTTAATATTAAATCTAGGACCATAAAAATCCTAGAAGAAAATGTAGGGAAGCATCTTCAAGATCTTGTGATAGGAGGTGATTTCTTAGACCTTATACCCAAAGCACAAACATCGAAAGAAGGAATAGATAAGTGGGATCTCATGAAAGTCAAATACTTTTGTACTCAAAGGACTTTGTCAAGAAAGTAAAAAGGCAGCTTACTCAATGGGAGAAAAATATTTGAAAACCACATATCTCATAAGGGTTTGATACCCTGAATACATAGAGAACTCCTACAACTCAACAATATAAAGACACACAATCCAGTTAAAAAAATGGCCAAAAGACTTCAATAGACACTTTTCCAAAGAGGAAATACAAATGACTTTTAGTCACAGGAAAAGATGTTCAACATCACTAGCTATTATAGAAATGCAAATCAAATCACAATGAGATATCATATCACACCTATTAGAATGGCCATTATCAGAGCAAACAAACAAAAAATCCAGAAAACTACAGGTGCTGGAGAGGATGTGGAGAAATAGGAGCAATTATTCACTATGGTGGGAATATAGAATGGTGTAGTTGCTTTGGAAGGCAGTTTGGTTATTCCCCAGGAAGCTAGTATAGAGTTACATATGATTCGGCAATCCCAACTAGGTATATACTCAGCAGAACTGAAAGCAGGGACTCTAATAGACATTTCTACACCAATATTCATAGCTGCATTATTCATGACTGTCAAAGATGGAAATAGTTCAAGTGTCCATCAACAGATGAATGGAAAAACAAATTGTGTGTATAGACATACAATGGAATATTATGTAGCTATAAGAAGGAATGAAGTCCTGATGCATGCAACAACATCGATGAATCTTGAGGACATTTTGTTAAGCGAAATAAGCTGAACACAAAAGGACAAATACTATATGGTCTCTCTAATATGAACTAATTATAATGAGCAAACTCAGAATTAAAATCTAGACTATAGCTTATCAAGAGATAGAGAAAAGGTAGAGAATGGGCAGATGATGCTTAAGGTTCATAGAATTTTCATTAAGGTAGATTGTAAATGATTGGAAATGGATAGAGGTTATGGTAGCGTGTCTTGTGTTACCAACAGTGCTGAGTGTGAGTATGGTTGAAAGAGGAAGTCTAGAGTCATGTATGTTACTAGAAGGAATGCTAGAGGATAAAACGTGGAACTGCATAGCATAGAGAGTCCTGTTGTGGACAATGACTGGGGTTAATTGTCCCACATAAGAAAGTTCTTACATAAAGTATAACAAATGTACATTGCTATTACCACATGTTAATAATAGTCTTGTATTTGGGAAAAATATAATTAATACAAATGAAGGACTATGGTTAACAGTAGCATTGTAATATCCTTTCATCAGTTGTAACAAAAACACTATACCAAATCTAGAGTCAACATTAGGGGGTAAAAGGGGCATGGAATTTTTTTTTTCTTCAGAGCAATGAGAATGTCCTCAAATTGATTGTGGTGATGAATGCATAACCCCAATCATACCAGGGTCCACTGATTGTACACTTTGGATGAATTGCATGGTGTATGAACAAAACTTAAAAAAATAATATGTGTGGATAAGGGGTACAGGATTTTTTTCTTTTTTTTTTTGAGTACTGAAAATGTTCTAAGTTTGATTTTGATGATGAATTCACAACTATGAGATGATACTCTGAACCACTGATTGTGTACTTTGGATAGATTGTACATTACATGAATATATCTCAATAAAACTGCTTAAAAATGAGAAGGGACTCAAAATGGTACAATATAAGAAATGAAATATGAAAATAGTTATTAATGAAAGAACTGATGGTCATAAAGGGTGTAAGATTTATAATGACCAAATACCAAAATGGCAGAAGAAGATCTTGTGTTGTCAGTATTCCTTGTAAATATATCAAATTAAACTCACCAGTCAAAGGCAGAAATTGGCAGAATGGATAACAGAGCTTGATTCAAATATATACTGTTTACACATGCCTCATCTTAAATTCAATAACATAAATAAGTTGAAAGTGAAAAGACAAAAAACAAAATCTTAGGAGCACACAAACTACCTAAACTGAATCATGAAGAGGTAGATCTCAACAGATTGACCACCAGTAAAGAGAATGAATTACTAGTCATAAGCTTCAAACAAAGAAAAGTTTGGGACCAGACAGCTTCACAGTAGAATTTTACCAATCTTTCTAAGAAGATCTAATACCAACCCTACTCAAACCTTTCCTAAAAATTATAGAAGAGGGACTACTCCTTAATTCATTCTATGAGGCCAATATCATCCTCATACTGAAGTCAAATAAAGAAATGAAAAGAAAAGAAATTATAGATAAATATAATTTCTTATGAACATAAATGTAAAAATCCTTAACAAATTACTATCAAATCAAGTCCAATAGCACCTTAAAGAATTACACACCAGGATCAAGTGGGATATATCACAGATATGCAAGTGTGGTTCAACATAAGAAAATCAATTAATATAATACACTACATTATTGTAATGGAGGGACAAAATCACATGATTGTCTCAATTGATGGAGAAAAGAAAATAGACTAAATCCAGCACCTCTTCCTGATAAAAAAAAACTTAGAAAACTAGGAATAGAAGGAAATTTCCTCAACATAAAAATGGGCATTCCTGAAAAACCCACAGCTAACATTAAACTCAATGTTGAAAGATGGAAAGCTTTCCCTCTAAGATCAGGAAAAAGGCAAGGATATCCACTGTCACCATTATTATTCAACAGTAAACTAGAAGCTCTAGCCAGAGAAAATAGGCAAGTAAAAGAAATAAAAGTCATATAAATTGGAAAGGAGAAAATAAAACTTTCCCTATTTGCAGACAATATGATCCTAAAAACAGAAAATCCTGAAAAACCCATAACAAAACTTATAGAGTTAATAAATGAACTCTGCAAAACAACAGGATACATGATCAAAACCCAAAAAAAGCAGTAGTGCTTCTTTACATTAGTAATGAACATTCAGAAGAAGAAATCAAGAAAAGAATCAATTTACAATAGCAGTTAAAAAGAATGATATATGCAGAAAAACATCTAACAAAAGATATAAAGGACTTCTACACAGAAAACTACAAAACATTGCTAAAAGAAATCAAAGAAGACCTAAATAAATGGACATTCTGTGTTCATGGATTGGAAGACTAAATATTGTTAAAATGTCAGTTCTACCCACAGCCACTTACACATTCAATATAATCCCAATAAAAATTCCAACAGCCTTCTTTACAGAAGTGGACAGGTCAATCATCAAATTTACATGGAACAAAAGTATTGAAAGCAGGGACTCAAACAGATATCTGCAAACCTATGCTCATAATGCATTATTCACAGTTCCCAAAATATGAAGGCAACCCAAGTATGCATCAAAATAAAATGTGGTATATACATACCATAGAATATTACTCAGACATATAAGAAATGAAGTCTTGACACATGAGACAACATGGACGAACCTTGAAGACATCATGTGCAGTGAAATAAGCCAGACACTAAAGGACAAATATTATATTATCTCACTGATTTGAAATAATTATAATAAACAACTTATAGAGTCAGAATCTAGAATATAGGTTACCGGGGGATGTGGTGGGGATAAGGAATAGGAAGTTAAGGTGTAAAATGTACAGGATTCCTATTTGGATTGATGGAAATGTTTTGGAAATGGACAGTGACAGGAGCAGACATTGTTAATGTAAATAAAAGCAATGAAATATATGTCTGAGTGTGAATAAAGTAGAAATATTTGATTGTATTTATGGTAACAAAATATAAATTTAAAAAAATGCATGGACCTACACTACACAAACAATTAAACCATGGACTATAGTTAATAGCACAATCATAAAATATGTTATTATCAATTGTAACAAACATTCCACACTGTGGTAGTTAGATTCAGTTGTCAGCTTGGCCAGGTGAAGGCACCTAGTTCTGTTGCTGTGGACATGAGCCAATGGTACGTGAACCTCATCTGTTGCTGATTTACATGTGCAGTCGGCCAGGAGGCGTGCCTGCTGCAATGAATGACGTTTGACTTAATTGGCTGGTGCTTAAATGAGACAGTGCAATGTAGCACAGCCCAAGTAGCTTGGCATACCTCATCTCAGCACTTGCAGCTCAGCCCAGGGCCTTTGGAGATGCAGAGAGAAATCACCCCGGGGAAAGTTGTTGGAACCCAGAGACCTGGAGAGAAGGCCAGCAGAGACCATCCTGGGCCTTCCCACATAAGCAAGAACCTCAGATGAAAGTTAGCTGCCTTTCCTCTGAAGAACTAACAAAATAAATCCCCTTTTATTAAAAGCCAATCCATCTCTGGTGTGTTGCATTCCAGCAGCTAGCAAACTAGAACACACACTAATTCAATGTGTTAACAATAGGGTGGTATAAGGCAATCCTGTATTTTATACATGATTGTTCTGTAAAACCACAACTTCTCTAATAAAGAAAAAAAGTTTACATGGAAGATAAACTTTCAAATAGCAAAAGATATCTTGAAAAAGAAGAAAGTTGGAAGGCTCACATTTCCTTATCATAAAACTTATTACAAAGCTATAATAATCAAAACAAAATGGCGATGGCACAAGGACAGACATATAGACCAAAGGAACTGAGTAAAGAGCTAAGAAAGCAACCCTCACATTTAAGGCTAACTACTTTTTGACAGGGGTCAAACACTACTCAATGGGAAAGAGTCGTCTCTTTAGGAACTGGTGAAAGGAAATCTGGATCTTCATTTTCAAAAAAATGAAAGCTGACCCTTAGTTCACATTATATACAGAAATTGACTCCAGAATGGATCAAAGAACTCTGTAGAGTAGCCAGAACTACCAAACTCCTATAATAAAATGTAGGGAAGTAACTTTAGGACCTTATTTTAGGCAATGGTTTCTTAGACTTTACACCCAAAGCACAAGCAACATGAGAAAAAGTAGACCCAAGGGACCTCATGGAAATGAAATACTTTTGTGCATCAAATGACTTCATCATGAAAGAAAAATTCAAGGGGAGAAAATTTTTAGAAACTACATATCTGATAAGGTTTTAATATCCAGAATATAATAAAGAAACACTCCAATACAACAACAAAAGGACAAATAATCCAACTGACTGAACAAATAATTTGAATGGAAATTTCTCCAAAGATAATATGCTAATGGCCAAAAACCATGAAAAGATACTCAACATTATTACCTATCAGGGAAATGCAAATCAAAACCACAATGAGATACCATATCAGAGCCACAAGGATGGCTACAATTTAAAAAATTGAAAATTTACTATTGATGGAGAAGAGTGAAAAAACAGGAACACTCATTCATTCTTAGTGGGAATGTATAAGACAGTGTTTTTGGTTTGTTAAAGTTACTGGAATGCAATATACCAGAAATGGAACAGTGTTTAAAAAGGAAATCGATTACATTATAAGTTTTCAGTTCTAAGGTTAAAACAATGTCCAAATTAAGGCACCAACAAGAGGTTACCATCATTCAAGAAAGGCTAATGCTGTCCAGAACACCTCTGTGAACTGGGAAGGCACTTGGCTGGCATCTGCTGATCCCCTGCTCCAAGGCTTCATTACTTTCAGTCCCTGTTTCTATGAGGATAACTCACTTGGCTTCTCCATGGCTTGGTTTCATCTTTTAGCTTATCTTGGTTCTCTCCAGGTTCTGGCTTGCTTAACGTCTCATAAGAAGGCACATGGTGACATCTGCTGAGCTCTGCCCTTGTCTAGACATCTGCTCTCTGTCGACACTCCAAACATCTCTAAACATCCATGTCTCTGTCAGCTCTGAAGCAACTGTTCTCTAAGCATCTGTATCTGTTTCTCCAAAATGTTTCCCCTTCTAAAAGACTCTAGTAAACTAATTGAGACCCACCTTGAATGGGTGGAGTCACATTTCCAGCTAATCACATGGCCACACCCACAGTTGGGTGAGTCATATCTCCATGGAAGTAATCTAACCAAAAGGTCACACCCAGAACTGGGTGTGTCACATCTCCATGGAAACAATCCAATCAAAGTTTCTTATCCTAAACAACACGTCTGGCCTCGCAAGATTGGATCAGGATTAAAACATGGATTTTTGGGGGTACATAATTGTTTCAAACCAGCACAGACAGTTTGGTAATTCTTCAGATGGTTAATTATAGAATTACCATAAGATCTGGCTTACCTACTTCTAGGTATATTCACAAAAAATGAAAAGCAAGAATACAAATAGATATTTGCACACCTATGTTCATAGTACCATTATTCACAACTGACAAAATATGGATGCAACCCAAATGTCCATAAATAGATCAATGGATAAGCAAAATGTGGTGTATCTACCTACCCAATGGAATACTTTTCATCCCTGAAAAGAAATGAAGTTCGGATATATATTGCAATGTGGATAAACCTTGAAGACATAAGGCTGTGTTAGAAGGCAGACACTAAACCACAAATATTGCATGATTCTACTTATAAGAAATATCTAGAATAAACAAATTCATAGAGACAGAATGTAGATTATAGGTTACAAGGGTTGAATTGGGAGTTAATACTCAATAGGTGTAGAGTTTCTGTTTGGGGTGAATGTGAAAAATTGGGAAATGGTGGTGGTGATGGTGTCACAACATTGAAAAGTAATTAGTGCCACTGAATTGTACACTGAAAATGGTTAACATGCTGAATGTTATATTATATATATAAGTTACCGCAATAAATTTTTAAAAAGTACAGTTATTGTAAAATTTTTTATAAAATTATTAAGAACAAAGAGAAAGAAAGAAAAACAGGTTTCACACAAAGGATTAAGATCCAGATGACACTGGACTTCTAAAAAAAATATTTGAAATGAGAACATTATGAAGAAACACATTCAAAATTCTGAGGGATAATGATTTCAAGCTAAAATTCTATATACCAATAAGTGATTCATTAATGGTGAGGGTGGAGTAAAGACATTTTCAAATGTTCAATTTCTCAACATTTTAAATTTTTCATGCACCATTTTTCAAGAAGCTCTCGTAGGATATTCGACACTGATATGGTGAGGTAAAACAAGAAATGCAGTAACTGGGAACCAGCTGATCCTGGTCCAATACAAGTGATAAAGGGAATCCCAGAGTGATGGTGAAGGTATCACCAGACAAGAACTTCTAGGAGGCCTAAAGAATAGTCTTTACTGGATCAGGCCAGAAAGCTCCTGGAGAGTATTCCCAAGAAGATATAAGTGATAGGACAACTCATGTGTTTGATCATAGTGACAGGAAGTATACACAACTTAGAAAAAACCCTGGATTGAATTGAAGATAAATACACAAAAAGCTAAGGAAATAAATAAGATAATTATTAAATTCAGTAAAAACAAAATTTGGCAGGAAAGGAAGAGTATGGTGTGTGGTTTCATCAGTTATGTGGAGTTTATGCTCCACATGATTTTTGCTGAGGTTTTAACAGCTATCTTAATTTTTCTTTTTGGAGAAAGCTGAGATATGTTTGGAAAAATAGGTTGCCAAGTGAACATTCTTATATACCCTATGCATGGGCCCTAAGATTTAGAATAAGTTCTTAGAGAATATCTTCAACTTGAAGACCAACCCAAACACCAGGAAGTAGTAATGCACAGTGGTTAAAAGCACAACTTGGAGGGTGACTGAAACCCAGTTCTGTCATTTAACATGTAATCTCAGGCAGACATAATATCTAAACTTCACTTACTCACTTCTTACCTAATTCAGAAGGTTGTTCTGAGTATTAGATAGTATGATGTAAACCATTTAACATCGTGTTTGGAGCCTATAAGTGCCCACTAATACTAGATAAAATTATTGTGTTAATAAGAGCTATGGTAATTTACACTTCTATATATCACTCTATAAATTTACTTCATTATTTTAATATGAGGACTATATATTAGCCAATACTATTTCCATTTCATGACTGAGGAAGCATATATTCATAAAGATTAATTTGGAGGGTTAATATTTATTGATGGGATCAGCTATTTGTGAATAAGGAGCTCGTCTGGTTTTTATGTTTTTTTTGTTGTTATTTTTTAACCAAACCTGGTGCTTCTCATGTAAGCCTTTTAGAGTACAGTCCTTGTGTGTTTGGTTGTTCAATCTAGGTTTGAATTTCATCTAAAATATAATGAGTTACAATTGTGTTCTTTGGCCTTCTCCTTTATTTAAAATCAGGTCTCATCATTTGAAAGCTTCCTGTTCAACTTCCAGTGATTCAAGGACCAATTACCCTCTTTGTGAATTATTCTTGTTCTCTTTCCTGCTACCTTCCATTTGACCATTTCATTGCTCATTAATTCTTCCACCAGAGGGCAGAAAAAGGGAGAAGGGAGGAATCTCAGTCTGACATGTATCTTTCCTGCATAGCATGGGAAAGGTGAAAAATCATGTTCACATTTAGGTTTTAGAATATTTAGTTAATTGGTTTTTGTTTGTATTTTTTTAAACTTTTTTATCATATAGTATAACATACACACAAAGCAAAGAAATGAAAAAGCAAGTTTTCAAACCACTCTTCAACAAGTGGTTACAGGACAGATCCCAGAGTACGTCAAGGGCTGCCATATGATCCTCTCATATTTTTCTTTCTAACTGCTCCAGAATATAGGAGACTAGAGGGCGTAAATGTGTTTTATCATCACAATTGACTTTTTTTCTTTTTTTGTGAACAATTACATATATACAAAAAAGCTATAAGTTTCCAAGCACAGCACCAAAATTAGTTGTAGAAAATATTTCAGACTTTGACATGGGTTACAATTTCACAATTTTAGATTTTTACTTCTAGCTGCTCTAAAATACTGGAGACTAAAAGATATCAATTGAATGATTCAGCATTCCATATTCATTTATTAAAGTTCTATCTTCTATGTATAATTCCGCCATCACTTTTGATCTTTCCATACCTCTCACTGGGATTGTTTGGGCTATGGCAATTCTAAATTTTTGATATTGGAAGGGTCTGTTTCTAATATGGGGTAGGGAGATGGAACTATCTCATGTATTGGAGAGGCTGGGCAATGTTTCAGGACTCATCTGGACCAGAGACCCATCTGGAGGTTGTAGGTTTCTGGAAGGTTACTCTAGTACATGAAACCTTTGTGGAATCTAATAAATTGCCCTAGGTGTTCTTTAGGATTGGCTGGAATGGTCCTGGTTGGGGGTTGGCAAGTTATGATAGGTAGCAAGGTCTACCTGAAGCTTGTGTAAGAGCAACCTCCACAGTAGCCTCTCAACTCTATTTAAACTCTCTCTGCCACTGATACTTTATTAATTACCCTTCTTTTCCCCCTTTTGGTCAGGATGGAATTGTTGATTGCATGATGCCAGTTCTGGATTCATCCCCGGGAGTCATCTCCCATGTTGCCAGGGAGATTTTCACCCTTGGATGCCATGTCCCACATACAGGGGAGGGCCATGATTTCACTTGCAGAGTTGGGCTTAGAGAGACTGAGGCCACATCTGGGCAATAACAAAGGTCCTCCAGAAGTAACTCTTAGGCATGCCTATATGTAGTCTAAGCTTCTCCGCTGCATATATAAGCTTCACAAGATTAAGCCTCATGATTGAGGGCATGGCTGATTGATTTGGGTGTCCCTAAAGGTTGACACAGTATCAGAATATTCCTTGATGGTAAGATTTAATAGTTCCATATTCTTTCTCCCCTCCCTCAGGGAACTTTGCCAATACTTTTTGATCATCTGCTTAATATACTGTAGGATATTGCCAGGTTTTACAATAATCTACAGAGGATTAAAGAACCTCTTTCTTAATCTGTGCTCTCTGTGTTTCAATTGTTCAAATGAGCTGTACAGATAGGTTGAATTAGATTATGCACTACAGAAAATTTCATATTCTTTCTCCCCTCCCTCAGGGGACTTTGCCAATACTTTTTGATTATCTGCTTAATATACTCTAGGATATTTCCAGGTTTTGCAATAATCTATAGAGGATTAAAGAACCTCTTTCTTAATCTGTGCTCTCTGTTTCAGTTGTTCAAATGAGCTACACAGATAAGTTGAATTAGATTGTGCACTACAGAAAATTTCAGTTCCAGCCCAAATAAACCTTTCTTCCATTGGTCTCAAAGAATATTTGTAGTTCTGAAATACAGACACTGTCTTCCTTACCCCTATGTTCTGAATTACTTTAACCCTGACCTGTTTGGCTTCATTCTTATCTCTAAATATCAAGTTATGTATATAAAACAGCCTATCAAAATCCAGAAATAATAATCACCCCTCAGGACTTAATGTGTCTGCTCTAAATGCTTACAATCTAGGCCCCTGTTTTCTTATAAGCATTCTCTAAAAGTGATCATACCATTGTTGTTCTTTTGTTTCTGGCTTATTTTATCTCACACAAATGTCCCATATGTTCATTCACATCGTTGCATGCCTCACAACTTTGTTCCTTTTTGTAGTAGCACAACCTTCGTTCATAAGTATACACCATGGTTCACCAATCTACTTCTCGGCCAGTGCATCCTTCTGCAAGCTGCATTCATCAGGCATCATGTAGAAGGTCCAAAGTCCACAGTCCATCAACATTCTCAATTTTAGATAATTTTGTTGTTTCCAAGAGAAAGAAGACCAATAAACACCCCCAAGCCAAATAGGAAATCTAAACCACCTCTTAACTCTTGTCCCTCACCCCATTATTTACATCTGCTGTTGTTCTGGTAGTGCTGATGGTTTCCTTTTGAACATAGCTCACAGAATGCAATAGCAGTTTCCCCCCTGTACCCTGGACTTAAACACACTCTTTATACAAGAATCATATCTTTGAAGTAATTCTTACGAGAACTAATTCATATTTCCAGTGTGAATCAATGGGACACATAGGTCTATACAATCCCTTTTAATCTTGTTCATCTTCAATATGGCAATATTACTTCTAGACCCATTAGAGAATCACCTTCACTCCAATCTATTCCCTTACATTGGAGTTCAACCTCATTAGCTAATGGTTCACCTGTGTCTAGTTTCTATGTATATCTAAATCCCCTATATTCTGTATTATAAGCCTCTGACTATACATTTATGCTGGTCATAAAAGTGGAATCATACAATATCTATCCTTTTGTGTCTGGCTAACTTCACTCAGCTTTATGTCTTCAAGGCTCATCCATCTTGTCATATACTTCAGGACATCATTTTGTCTTACTGCTGCATAATATTCCATTGTATGTATATACCGCATTTTGTTTATCCACTCATCTGTTGATGGGCATTTGATTTATTTCCATCTTTTGGAGATTGTGAATGATGCTGTTATGAACATTGGTGTGTGCAAATGTCTGTTTGTGTCGTTGCTTTCAACTCTTCTGGGTATATACCAAGCAGTGCTATTGCTGGGTCATAGGGCAACTTGGTGTTTAATTTCCTAAAGAACCACCAGACAGTCTTCCATAGTGGCTGCACCATTGTACATTCCCACCACCAGTGCATAAGTGTCCCAGTTTCTCTACATCCTCTCCCACATTTATAGTTTCCTGTTTGTTTAATTGCAGCCATTCTTATAAGTGTGAGGTGGTATCTCATTGTAGTCTTGATCTCCATTTCTCTTACAGACAATGAAAATAAGCATTTCTTCATATGCTTTTGGGTCATCTGTATTTACTCTTCAGAAAAATGCTTATTCATATCTTTAGCCCATTTTATAATTGGATTGTTTGTTCTTTTGTTGTTGAGTTGTGTGATTTCTTTGTATATACAGGAAATCAAATCTTTGTCTGATATATGATTTCCAAATATTTTCTCCCATTGAGTTGGATACCTCTTCACCTTTTTGATGAAGTCTTTTGAGGTGCAGAAGCAGTTTGATTTTGAGGAGTTCCTATTTATTATTTCTTTTGTTGCTTGAGCTTTGGGTGTAAAGTTTAGGAAGCTACCTACTATTACTAGGTATTGAAGATGTTTCCCTACATTTTCTTCTAGAAGCTTTATGGTGCTAGTTCTTATATTTAGGTGTTTGATCCACTTTGAGTTAATTTTTGTGTGAGGTGTAAGATAGGGGTCCTCTTTCATTCTCTTGGTTATTGATATCCAGTTCTTCCATGCTCAATTATTGAAAAAACTATTTTATCCCAGTTCAGAGGATTGGGGGACTTGTCAAAAATCAGTTGACCATAGATTTGGTGGTCTATTTCTGCACTCTTGATTCGATTCCATTGGTCAATGCTTCTGTCTTTGTGCCGGTACCATGCTGTTTTGACCACTGTGGCTTTATAATAAGTTTTAAAGTCAGGGAGTGTTAATTCTCCCACTTTGTTCTTCTTTTTTAGGATGCTTTTAGGTATTCGGGCTCTCTTTCCCTTCCAGATGAATTTGGTAGTTAGCTTTTGCCAATCTTTAAAGTAGGTTGTTGGAATTTTGATTGATACTTTGTTGAATCTGTAGCTCAATTTGGGGAGAACTGGCATCTTAACTATATTTAGCCTACCTATCCATGAGCAGGGAATGTCTTTCCACTTATTTAGATCTCCTTTGTTTTCTTTTAGCAATGTTATGTAGTTTTCTGTGTGCAAGTCCTTTATATCCCTAGTTATGTTCATTCCTAAGTATTTGATTCTTTTAGTTGCTATTTTGAATGGAATTTTTCCTTACCTGCCTCCCCAGCTAGCTCATTGCTTGCGTATAGAAATGTTAGTAATTTTTGCACATTAATTTTATATCTCACCAACTTGCTGAATTTGTTTATTAGCTCAAGTAACTTTGCTGTAGATTTCTCAGGATCTTCCAAGTATAGTATCATATCATCTACAAATAATGAGAGTTTTACTTCTTCCTTTCCATTTTGGATGGCTTTTATTTCTTTGAACTGACTGATTGTTCTAGCTAGAACTTCTAGCACAATGTTGAATAATAGTGGTGACAGTGGCCATCTTTGTCTCATACCTGATCTCAGGGGGAAAGCTTTCAGTCTCTCTCCATCAAGACGATGCTGGTTATCGGTTTTTCATATATTCCCTTTATCATATCGAGGAAGTTACCTTTGATTCCTATCCTTTGGAGTGTTTCTATCAGAAAAGATTGCTGAATTTTGTTGAATGTTTTTCAGCATCAATTGAGATGATCATGTGATTTTTCCTTTTCGATTTGTTAATGCACTGTATTACATTAATTGATTTTCTTGTGTTGTACCATCCTTGCATTCCTGGTATAAACCCCACTTGGTCATGGTGTATAATTCTTTTAATGTACTGTTGAATTTAATTTGGTAATATTTTATTGAGAATTTTTGCGTCTCTCTTCACTAGGGAGATTGGCTTGTAGTTTTCCTTTCTTACAGCATCTTTATCCAGTTTTGGTACCAAAGTGATATTGCTTCATAAAATGAGTTAAGTAGAGTTCCTTTTTCCTCTATTTTTTGGAGCAGGATTGGAGTTAGTTCTTTATGGAATGTTTGATAAAATTCCCCTGAAGCCATCTGGCTTGGGTTTTCCTTTGTAGGAAGATTTTTTTTTTTTTATTTGCATATGGGCAGGAGGCACCAGGCATCGAACTCCAGACCTCCAGCACGGCAGGTCGGAGCTTTGCCTGCTGAGCCACGGCAGCCACCCTGTAGGAAGATTTTTGATGACTAATTGAATCTCTTTACTTGTGATTGATTTGTTGAGATCGTCTATTTCTTCCTGAGTCAATATAGCTTTGTTTGTGTGTCTCCAGGAATTTGTCCATTTTCATCTAAGTTATCTAGTTTGTTGGCATGTACTTGTGCATTGTATCCTGTTATGATTTCTTTTATTTCTTCAGGGTCTGTGGTAATGCACCCATCTCCTTTCTCATTTTCTTTATTTGCATCCTCTCTCTTTTTTTACTCTGTCAGTCTTGCTAGTGGCCCACCAATTCTATTGACTTTCTCAAAGAACCAACTTTTGGCTTTATTGATTCTTTCTATTTTTCTCCCATCCATTTATATCTGCTTTAATCTTTGTTATTTCTCTTCTCTTATTTGCTTTGGGGTTAGTTTGCTCTACTTTCTCAAGTTCCTCCATGTTTACTGTTAAGGCCTCAATTTTTGCTCTTTCTTGTTTCTTAATATAGGCATTTAGGGCAATAATTTTCCCTCTCAGCACAGTCTTTGCCGGATCCCATAAGTTCCAATAAATTGTATTCTCATTTTCCTTCATCTCCAGATAGCTACTGATTTCTCTATCAATTTCTTCTTTGACCCACTGGGCATTTAAGAGCGTGTTATTTAATCTCCATATATTTGTGAATGTTCTCATTCTTTGGTGGTTATTGAGACCCAGCTTCAAACCATTGGGATTAGAGAAAGTGCTTTAAATAATTTCAATATTTTTAAATTTATAAAAAACTGCTTTGCGCCCCAGCAAATTATCTATCCTGGAGAATGTTCCATGAGCACTAGAGAAGAATGTATAA
This sequence comes from Myrmecophaga tridactyla, assembly GCA_004026745.1. Lineage (NCBI taxonomy): Eukaryota > Metazoa > Chordata > Mammalia > Pilosa > Myrmecophagidae > Myrmecophaga > Myrmecophaga tridactyla. The sequence continues at coordinate 1,144 of PVIY010020122.1, read as the reverse complement.
CCTTGTGCTTGGGGTGCAATGACCTATATATGTCTGTTAGGTCTAATTCATTTACCAAGTTATTTAACTTCTCTATATCCTTGTTGAAATTCTGTCTGCTTGTTCTATCTATAGAGGAGAGTGTGTATTAAAGTCTCCTACTATTATTGTTGAAAATCTATTGCTCTCTTCAGTTTTGCCAATGTCTGTCTCATGTACTTTGGAGCTTCTTGATTGGGAGCATAAATATTTACAATTGTTATATCTTCTTCACGAATTGACCTTTTAATTAGTGTATGGTGTCCTTCTTTGTCTCTTATGATGTCTTTACATTTACAGTCTATGTTGTCCGATGTTAGTATAGCTTCTCCTGCTTTCTTTTGGTTACAGCTTGCATTGAAAATCTTTTTCCATCCTTTCACTTTCAATCTATTTGTATCCTTGTGTCTAAATGAGACTCTTGTAAGCAGCAGATAGCTGAATTATGTTTCTTAATCCATTCTGCCAATCTGTATCTTTTAATTATAAATTAAAACCGTTAACATTTAAAGTTATTACTGAAAATGTGTTTCTTGATTCTACCATCTCATCTTTCTAATTTTATTTGTCAGATCTATATATTCTTTTCCCTCTTTCTCTTTTATTCTTTAAATTACCCTTAGTGGTACTCTTCAATTCTGTGCCCTCCTCCAGACCTCCCTCTCCTGTCTTTTTTTTCAGCCAGCAGAACTCCTTTTAGTATCTCTTGTAGGTCTGGTCTCTTGTTGACAAATTCTTTCAGGACTTCTTTGTCTGTGAAAACTTTAATCTCTCCCTCAGTTTTGAAGGATAATTTGGCTGGGTACAGAATTCTTGGTTGGAAGTCTTTCTCTTTCAAGATCTTGAATATATCATACCACTGCCTTCTCGCCTCCAAGGTGCTAGTTGAGTAGTCTGAACTCAGCCTTATTTGATTTCCCTTGTATGCAGTAGATTGTTTTTCTCTTGCCACTGTCAGAATTTTCTGCTTCTCTTCAACATTTGATGGACTGATTAGTGTATGCCTTGGGGAAGGCCTATTTGGATTTATTCTGTTTGAAGATCTTTGGGTTTCTTTGACTTGTAGATTTATGTCCTTTATGAGGGTTGGGAAGTTTTCCCCATTATATCCTCAACTATTCTTCCT
>PVIY010020121.1:0-44577 GCA_004026745.1 Myrmecophaga tridactyla | reverse complement strand
GGCATCATCTCCTAGCCTCTTCTCCTGGCTTCCTGTTTCATGAAGCTCCCCGGGAGGCGTTTTTCTTCTTCATCTCCAAAGGCTGCTGGCTGGTGGACTCTCTGCTTCGTAGTGTTGCTCTCTCTGAATCTCTTTCTCCAAAATGTTTCCTCTTTCATAGGACTTCAGAAACTAATCAAGACCCACTCAAATGGGTGGAGATATGTCATCCCCTAATCCAGTTTAACAACCATTCTTAACTAAATCACATCAACCAGGGAGATGATCTCATTACAGTTTCAAATATACAGTATTGAATAGAGATTATTCTACCTTTATGAAATGGGATTTATATTAAAACATGACTTTTCTTAGGGGGCATACTTCCTTTCAAACCAGCACAGGAAGGGAGGTACGGAGGGAGGGAGGGACAGAGGGAGGGATGGAGGGAGGAAAAAAAGAGTCCCCCATAGAATGAGGGAGGCTCCCCAAGTCCAAGGTGGCAACTGTGACTTTCGCCACCCAAGAAGAAGTCCCCGAAGCCCCCTTAGCCCTCACAACCCAAGTTGTGTGTGTCTCACAGAGGGAAATAACTTACAAATAGGAAAAAGCTGCTGGTTTTCAAAAGCCGATCATCCAAATGGTCTTTATTTCAAATCTTGAAGAAATATGCATGTATCTAATCACTGAGCAGTAACCTGAGTTGTTATAACAAGAACACTGATTAGAAGAACAGAGATTTCCTGGACTTTTTACTATGAAGCATATTGGGTGCAATGCTGGGGGTGGGGCATCTATGATGCCTCATTAACAACTCGCTCTTAATGCAGCTTGTTTGGGTGTGGACTGGTGAGGAGGCAAAGACTCGTTCAGCCTCCGAGAACAGGTGAAGGCTGAGCCTGGGAGCTGCAGTGGGCAGCCAGGTCACCACAACAGTTAGGTTTGATATTATAATTGAGGGTGGCTCCTAAGAGAAACTCTTTGACAGTGAACTTGAGAGAAAAGGGCACACTCCAGGAATAAAAAGAAAATGGTTAATAACAGCCTGAAGGGCAAAGAGAAGTTCATCCCTGGAATCAGCTGGAGGCTAGCTCAGACCCACAGAGAGGAGCACACGGTGTGTGTGCCTCTGAGCACAAAAGCCAGAGTAGGAAAGAAGGTGAATTGGTGACTCAGAAAAGTGGGCAGGCTAGGGGATGCAGCCTTTAAAAATCATACCCTTTATCAGAACGTAATGAAACAGAAGAGTCCTCGGCCTCTTCTCCACTGTTCCCTTCACCATCACTAATCAAAAGAACTGAAAAATAAAACACAGGATCATGAATATTTGAAGAAAAAGAACATTAGAAAGGGAGGGCTTGGTGAGAAGGGTGAAGAGAAGAGAATTCTACACTGGAAGGAGGCAACAGTTTCCAGTTACAGGGAAGGGTGAAATGGCAGGGAATACGAAATACTGTACTAGCGTTTGTTCTGTAACAAAAATGAGGATTCTCCTACCCCAAGGACAATTTTCACAGGAAGCAAAATGTAGTGGGGGGGGTGCAGGGGGGATGCAGTGGTAGAATGCTCGCCTTCCATGCGGGAGACCCGGGTTCCATTTCCGGACCATGCACCGCACCCCCCACACACACACACAAAATGTAGTGGGAGGGAGGATGGGTTCTTTCAACACATTCACAGAGCAGCCAAAAACAGGGCTGCCTGATGACCCTTGGGACCCTTGACCCACACTGTTGAGGTGCAACTATGTGGAAACCCAGAGATTACTTCATGGGGCTCCTTTCCAGACAAAAGCATTTGCCATGGACCCAACCAATGTTTGAGCCCAAATATCTAGGAAAATGTCTTTTTTCAGTAGCTGCTACTGTTCTTCTGCCTCTGATTATTCTTTCCCACCCCCACCCCCAGCCCATGCTCCATTCAGCTACTTGGTGAATTTGGAAAATTCGACCTTCGCTGCCCTTCCTACCAGCCACAGAGGGCTCAGGCTGCCTCTAAGGTTAACTTTGAACTGCTAAACCCAATATTAAATGACCCAACTAAGCTCCTCCCATCCCATCACAATTCTTCTGGGTAATATTCTCTTACATGCCCTCAAACCCCATGTCATGTAGTTGGACCACATGGTCTTTCTCCTCTGCTCTGCCCTCTCTGCTCCTCTCTACCTCTGCAAACACTGCATGTGTTCTGAGATCACTTCTTTGTTGTTGTTGCTGTTTATAGTTTTATTAACATAGATTTCACATACCATATAATCCACCTATTTAAAGTTCAATGGTTTTTAGTATATTTAGAATGTTTTTCAATCATCACCACTCTCTAATTTCAGAATATTTTCATCACCTCTAAAAGAAATATCATAGCCATTAGTAGCAACTCCCCTCCCCACCCCACCCCCACCTTCCTCTTATCACCTGCCCCCAGCCTAAGACTTTCTGTTTCCAAGGGATGATTTGCCTAATCTGGACATATCACATAAATGGAATCATACAATATGTGGTCTTTTGTGACAACTTCTTCACTTAGCATAATGTTTTCAGCATTCATCCATGTTGAGACATGCATCACAGTTCATTTTTTATTCCCAAATAATATTCTGTTGTATGGATAAGCTACATTTTGTTTATCTATTCATCAGGTGATGGGCATTTGGGTTGTTTCCAGGTTGTTGTTGTTTTTTAACTTTTTATTTTGAAATAATCTCAAGCTTACAGAACAGCTGCAAAAATAATACAATATGCATACACTCCAATATACTCCCCACCAACATATTGCAATCCAACATCTTTCAACATTTTGACATATTTGCTGTATCATTCTATCTATCCATCCATCTATCTGTCTATCTATCCATTCTCTAAATATTTGAGAGGAGGTTGTATACATCATGAATACTTAATACGTCTATGTACATTTCCTAAGAACAAAGATATTCACTTATTGCGCTGGTTTGAAAGGCTGTATGGACGCTAGAAAAGCCATGTTTTAATCAAAATCCCATTTCATAAAGGTAGAATAATCCCTATTCAATACTGTATGTTTGAAACTGTAATTAGATCATCTCCCTGGAAATGTGATTTAATCAAGAGTGGTTGTTAAGCTGGATTAGACGATGACACGTCTCCATCCATTTGGGTGGGTCTTGAGAAGTTTCTGGAGTCCTATAAAAGAGGAAACATTTTGGAGAATGAGAGATTCAGAGAGAGCCAGAGAAGAACAACATAGCCATGAGAGCCCACAGGCCAGCGACCTTTGGAGATGAAGAAGGAAAACGTCTCCCAGGGAGCTTCATGAAACAGGAAGCCAGGAGAGAAAGCTAGCAGATGATGCCGTGTTCGCCATGTGCCCTTTCAGCCCAGAGAGAAACTGACTGTGTTCACCATGTGCCTTCTCGGATGAGAGCGAGACCCTGAACTTCACTGGCCTTTCTGAACCAAAGTATCTTCCCCTGGATACCTTTGATTGGACATTTCTATAGACTTGTTGTAATTGGGACATTATCTCAGCCTTAGAACTGTAAACTTGCAATTTATTAAATTCCCCTTTTTAAAAGCCATTCTGTTTCTGGTATATTGCATTCCAGCAGCTAGCAAACTAGAACACTTATATAAACACCTTAAGTACAGTTATCAAGTTCAAAACACTTAACATTCACATAAAGCTTATAATCTATATTTCAATTTTCATATGTCCCAACAATGTCCTTTTGGGCCTTTGCTCCTTCATTATTAGATCCAGACAAGGATTAGGTGTTGCATTTAATTGTCATTGTCTCTCTCTTTTTTCTTTTACATGGGCAGACATTGGGAAACGAACCCAGGTCTGGCATGGCAGGCAAGAACTCTGCCACTGAGCCACCGTCACACCACCCAATTGTCATTCTCTCTTTAGTTCTCCCCCCACCCCCACCCAATCATGCAAACTTGTTAACATGAGTGTTCCCATCTCAACCACTCCTAAGCAGACAGTTCAGTGGTGTTAGTTACATTCACAATGTTGTGCTGTCATCACCACTCTCCATCCACCCACTGCCAATTTCTTCCATCACCCCAACAGAAGCTCAGTTCCAATTAAGCATCAATTCCCCAGTCTTACCCCAACCCCATCATTCTGTGATCTACTTTCAGTCCTTATGAATTTGCATATTTGAGCTATTTCATATAAGTGGAATCATATAATATCTGTCCTTTTGTGTCTGACTTGTTTCGTTCACCATGATGTCTTCAAGGTTCATCCATGTAGTAGCATGTATCAGAAGTCCATTCCTTTTATTTTTCACCTTTAAAAATAATTTTTATTGACTTGTGAACATTATATTTGTAAAGATACATAACCACACAAGGAATGTAAAACATGTGTTCATAACAATTCTGCAAGAATCCTTCCAGGAAGTGTCTGTTAGACACTCACATGCACATATGCCACACCTTGCAAATTTACTGCAATGTGGCCCTTGTGATATAAGCCATGTTGTCAGCAAATTGGTATCACAATCCTTCCAGTGCATGTTTCTGAAGGTAAAATTCAAGGTGGTATAAGGCTCCTGTAGATTAAAATTTGTCCTATATTGGCAAAAGGTTGATAACAAATAATAATGAAACTCACATAAATATCTTGGATTATTCTTCAATAATGACCATGTCTACATGTTTCTTTTTGACTGTCCTGATAGAAAGTTAAGCCCTATAGAAATAGTATAATTTTTTTTCAATCTGAGAACATTTTCATTGCTTCAAAAAGAAAAAATCCATACCCCTTTTACCCACCTATTATAGACATTTAGCATTGGTATGGTACCTTTGTTTCAACTGATGAAAGAATGTTACAATATTACTGCTCACCATAGTTCATAGTCTGCATTAAGTTTATTTCTCCCCATATACCACCCACATTTAACACCTTCTAATAGTGATGTACATTTGTTCTAGTTCATGGAAAAACATTCTCATATTTGGATTATTAACCACAGTCATCTACAACAGAATTCATTATGTTAAACAGCCCCTTGCTTTATTTATCCTCTAGCTTTCCTTCTAGTGACATACGTGACCTTAGGCTTCCCCTTTCAATTGCTACCAACCCATAACTCAGCGCTGTTAATTATACCACAATAATGTACTACCATCACCTCTGTCCAATTCCAAATATTTACAATCCATCTTATTTAAAAGTTCTGTACAGGGCGGCTGCCGTGGCTCAGCAGGCAAAGCTCCGACCTGCCGTGCTGGAGGTCTGGAGTTCGATCCCTGGTGCCTCCTGCCCATATGCAAATTAAAAATAAATAAAAATAGAAATAATAAATAAATAAAAGTTCTATACAAATTAAGCATCAGCTCCTCAATCTCTTCCCTCATGCCATCTTCCAGTAACCTATACTCTAGATTTCAACTCCGTGAGTTTGCTTATTTGACCTCTTGAGTCTGGCTTATTTCATTGAACACAATGTCTTCAAGGTTCATCCATGTTGTCGCATGCATCAGGACTTCAGTCCTTCTTACAGCTGAAAAATATTCCATTATATATATATATATATACCACATTTTTTAAAATCCATTCACCAGTTGATGGACATTTGGGTTGTTTCCACTTTGGGGTTATTATGAATAATGATGCCTTGAATATTCATGTGTACATTTTTTGTGTATACATATGTTTTCATTTCTCTTGAGAATATCCCTAGGAGTGGAATTGCTGGGTCATATGGTAACTCTATGTTTTGTTTAAAATTCTGAGAAACTGCCAAATTGTTCTCCCATTTGCAATCCCATCAGCAATATATGAGCATTCCAATTTCTCCCCATCCTAGCCAACACTTACTGTCTATGATTCACTTTTAAAAAGAAACACACATATGTATACAATTTGTTGATCTTCTACTCTGTGCCAACATCTGTGCTAAGTGTCTTAGGGATGCTATCTGAGAAAAAGATAGCATTATCTTCATTTTGCAACTGAGATAACCAAGGATTAGAATTCATGGACTTACACAAGAACACAGGTGTCAGAGCGGAAACTTACCCTTGTCTGTATGGCTCTAAAGCCCACTTTCAAATGCTACCCTAGGCAGTCCCCAAGATGTCTTTCCAAGCTAACCCAGGCCTCTAATGATCACTTCTTCTGAAATATGAGCTAGTGAGTGACGGGCTGCATACCACCTTGACTTGTTTGTGAGTTGTTTCCTGTAGGAAGCATTATTTCTCTCACTAGACAGTAAATACTTTGGGCTGGGACTGTTTTTCCTCAATTGTGTACTGTGGAAATGAAATATTTATTAAACACGTAATGGGTTAGCAGAAATTTTTTGAAAGACATGTTTAGCTGTTTTTCTTCCTGAGATATGGGGGATAAGTTGAAGGACACAGGACGTGTATAGCTTATTTGCATGAGGATTAAGTGAAGTTGAAGTAAGAAGGAAAAGACTGGGACAATACTCATACTCAAAGTTGCATAACCCTTTAAAAATGTAGAAATCTGTGTTTCAAATATTTTTAAGTAAGTCTTTATAAAAGAAGGAACAATACATAATTCAACTTTTCCTTTGTAACTCATGATTCCCAAACATGTATGTATACACGCACACACAAATACATGCATATATGCATTTTTTCTACATGTGTATTATTTGCCAGGGGTTTTATATATGTTTTCTCAGGTCCTTCTAAACAAGACCACAAAGTTGGTATTAATTACCCTCATTTTATACAAAAGGAACTGATTCTTAAAAGGTCCATTTGATCAATGTGACAAAGCTAATAAATGGCAGAACCAACGTTTGCCCAATGTTAGCCTATTTCTTTTCACCGCACCACACTACCTCTCCTGATGTCCAAGAAGAAGCCATGTAGTTTGGCCATCTGGATCCATTCCTCTACCCTCTCTTCTTTCAGCACCTTCCCTGTGGGTACCACAAGCAGTTTCCATTCAATCTGGCTTGGTGTAATCCAGTCTTATATGACCATCTCTATACCCTCAATACTCAAACATCCTCATCGGACAGCAAGTATTTATAGAAAAGCAATCTGGAATGAAAAGCAGGTGCAGTTTGGATGCATGGGCCTGGGACTTCAGGTTTTGAAATGGCATTCTAGATCTGGATGATATTCAAATAAACCAGGGGTGTGAGGGTAGTTCAGTGGTAGAATTCTTGCCTGCCATGCGGCAGACCCAAATTCAATTCCCAGGCCATGTACTTCCCAAACAAAGAAACCAACAAAAACAAAAAATTCAACAAACAGTAGTGCAATAACGGGATACTCACATGGAAAAAGAATGAAATGTGACCCCGTCATATAGCATACTATATATATATATATGTATATGCTAAACCACAATAGATCGAAAGCACTATGTAACAAACTCTCTGGGAAAAAAATCATCATAGATTCCATCCATTAAAATGAGGTCACCTTGATCTCTTTCTCATTAGTTATATCTCCTAAAGAAATCTGAGTAAGAATCATGGAAAGAACCTTCAACTAAATCTATATAGCTTGGCTCTAATCAAGTGTGACATTAGTCCCTTAATTTCCCTCGGCCTCTGTTTCTTTTACCATTTAAAAGAAAATCAAAACCTATTTGATTGAATCCCATGATCCCTAAAGCCCCCTTTAAATATGAAATTACATGATCATTTAATAATGAGGAAGGTGTTTCTCTGGGAAGAAGAGGCTCAAGAACAGGGTGCTTTACCTGAGGTCTGAGAGTGGGCTTCAAGGGAAACAAGACAGTTCTCTCCCCCCAACCCCCACAACCTTGTCCATGAGTTTACATTGGAAGGGAGAAGGTTCATAGCTTTCCTGGATTCTGAACAGCATCAGTAACTCCCCAAATTTGCCAACTGCTGGCTCTAGATTAAAACTGAAAAAGAGTTGTGGAGAATTGTTTTCCAGAGGATTGGACTCATATTGGAGGCAATCTCAGGGTCCTCTCTTTGCCTCTTACAAACAGTACAATACAAAACAAATAGACAAACAATACAGATTCACCTGTGCTCTCTAAAGGTTCCTATGGTAAGGTAGAGACCAAGGTAGACCAATGTTTCTTGGCATGTGATAAAGTTCATCTATATCACAATGCCCTTAGGTGAGAGCTGAGGACGTGAATTTTCAGTATCACATGCTAACTTTGCTGAGGTTCTGGAAACCTAGAGGAGAGTTTCACTCTCAGTCCAGATTATTATTCTTTAGAGAACGGATGTTAGAGATTCATACCTAACCATACTCCCTTGTGGATAACCCTAAGGAAAGTCTAGATTTGGCTTTAAATACTAGTAATTGTCTCTTATATTTTAATGTATCTCTATGGATATATGATGGCTTGGACCTGAATGACAATTAATTTTACAAATTCATAAGCAATATAAAAATAAAGGCTGTATTGGTTTCTCTTAGAGATGTTTGAAAGTGACCTAAATATGGAAGTTTACATAGGGTCAACTTTAGAGCCAATATTTTGCTTTGGAAATGTACTATTCTATGCCACCTTGGCATCAAGAGGACAAGGTCACTCCTGCAGGAAAAGGCACCAGTGTGCACACTCCATGTCTACCAATCCTTACATCATTGCCCAACAAATACCTCATGAGTGCAAAGAAGAAGAACTGGATATTTTTGAAGCAATATACATGGAATGAAGTGTAGTAGCAGGTATAGCTTTAAACATAATCACATAGATACAGTGAACCTTAATGTTAAGCAAATGGACTCTGAACTTGAAGGAATCTGGGATTTTAGGATAAATTCTTCAGTCTTTAAACATATGGCAGGAAATGCTAATGCCAAATTCAATGGCATTATTAGGCACCAAACCCTAATGGCATGTATTCCTTCCCTTACTCATTTGTTAACAATTTCAATCTTTTTTTTCCTTTCACATATTTCTCTAATGTGTCCCTTTTTATAGTCACTCATTCATTTATTTATCCAATAACACATATACTGGGCACCAACTATGTGCCAAGCATAATGCTGAGCCCTGGAGATACAATATGAGAAAAGGCACCAATAGCTCTTACCTTAGGGAAGCAGATGGTAATCAAAATAATCCCATAAATGCATAATTGCAAACTGACTGGTACTCTAAAGGAAAAGTCCACTGAGTTATGAGTGCTTAAAGCAGAAAGGGTGGATCTAGTACCAAGGGAAAAGGACACTTCCCTCAGGGAAGTGATGTTTGAGCTGAAGAATGAGTAGGAGCTTCTAGACTAGAGACAGGAAAGAGCCTTCTACACAGAGGAGAAGCCTCCTGTGCAAAAGCCCCAGGCACTGAGTTGAGCTGGAGGAACTTAAGGAAGCCCTGAGTGGCAACTGCAACCCAGAGTGGGAAGACAGAAAGGTCATGAGGGTAGAGAGGAAGATTGGGGCAGCTCGAGCAGGGCCTTGAGAGGTTTTGGTCATCACCCCAAGGCAGGGGGAAACTATTGAAGGAATTTTATTTACTGAAAACCTACTGAGGGCCAGCCACATTCTATCAGGAAACACAGGATAGGAGAGTTTCTGTTTCCCCATACTGCAGCATGCATCTTTCCCAAGTGTGGCAGGGAGAAGTACCCCTGTGCATAACACAAAGGTTGTGACGACAGGGGTTGACCATCTTGTCCTCGATATGAGGAGCTGGTAGCTTAGATTCAGCCTTTTTCAACACTTCTCTTTTTATTATTCAAACAACTACTAATCTAGCACTTAACTATGGACATAGAATTTAGAATTCCACACCAGTCAGATCTTTCGTTGGCTACCAAGGCTATTTGTAATAAAGCAAGCCAAGGGTAATCAGTCCTGAAGCTTTAGGCTATCAGACCACTCATGGGGCTTGAAAGAGATAGTTCCTCTTGTATATAAAATAGAACAATTAGCTTTGTGTATGACACTTTCCTCCCCCTCACCCTGATGCATTATTACATAGCGGCCTCTGCCAGAGAGAAGAACCCAACTACCCAGATCAGGGTTCAATTCCATCTAGGAAATCTTAGAGTCATTAAAAAAATAATGGGATTTGCAAAAAAATTCCTTTTCCTTTGTTTTAGTTTGCTAAGGCTGCCAGAATGCAATACACCAGAGATGGATCAGCTTTATACATATATATATAAATATATATTATTGTAAACCTTAACAAACATACAAACATTCTTGACATACAAACACTCCATACATGGAGTACAATGGCTCACAATATCATCACATAGTTGTGTATTCATCACCATGATCAATTTTTTGAACATTTGTATCTCTCCAGAAAAAGAAAGAAAAAAGAAAAAGAAAAAAAAAAGCTCATACATATCATACCTGTTACCCCTCCTTCTCACTCACCACTAGTATTTCATTCTACTCAATTTATTTTAACCTTTGTTCCCCCTATTATCTGTTTGTTTTTTACCCATATATTTTTTTACCCATATTTTTTAGTTATCTGTCCATACCGTAGTTAAAAGGAGTATCAGACACAAGGTTTTCACAATCACACAGTCACAGTGTAAAAGCTATATCATTATATAATCATCTTCAAGAAAGATTTTTTTTTTCAGGTGGCTTTCATTGTTAACACAAAAACAATTCTTCTACACTCAAGCAAGGAGTATTGATATAATAGCAACTAACACAAAATACCATTTAAAAATTTATTCCTCAAACCATCTATGCTCACTCTGATAAACCACACTCAGCATCTGAGTGTCTGGTGGTCCGATCCCCTATGCCTGAGAAAGGGGGGTTTTGAAGTGTCCTGGAGCTTCATGTGGGTCCCAGACCTTCTTGGAAGGAGATCCACTCTCCCTGGTCTCATTCTCTGGTCTGTCTCAAGACCATGCTAGGGTGTTTCTGTCTCATGGAAGAGAGTTGCTCCACCTGTAATCCAGATGGAGTTCTCCGACCCAAGCTTCCTCCAGGTCCTATTAATTCCAGGGACCCCAGGCTGACCTTTGTGTTCTTGGATTTCATACTTACCTCTTAAGCATTTGGTAAATATTTCACCAGGAGGCCTCTTTTAAGCATCACCTGTGTGTCTTCAATGAATTGGCTTTTATGAAGGGGATTTATATAGTTACAAATTACAGTTCCTCTGAGAAAAGGCAACTAAACTTTCCTCTGGGTTTTTCTTTCACCTGGGAAGGCACACGGCAATGTCTGCTTCTCTCCCAGCTTCTGGGTTCAAATGGCTTTCCTGGGGGGTGTTTTCTTTCTGCATCTCCAAACATCTGGGTCTGTGTCAGCTCTGAGCTGACTTGTGCTGGGCTGTGCTGAGCTCCTTCTCTCTCTTCTGACTCTTCCTTTTAAGCCTCCAGCTAGTTAAATTAAACATCACTCATTGTGGAAGGCACTCCCCTTAGCTGACCACAGTTGCGATCAGCATAGATGAATTTCACATGCTGATGATTTAAGTCCACAGCAACAGAACAACTGGGCACCATCTCCTGGCCAAGTTGACACCTGAACCTAACTACTACAGTGTCCTCTCCTTGTCACCTTGGCAACTATGCACATCACCTTAAAGTATCTGCATCAACTATGCACATACTTAACCCTTAAATAGAAAAGAATAAAAGACATATTTTTTTGTCTAACAATGCTCAACTATCCTGCATACAACGCATTAAATCTTTCCATATACAAAATACAATTATTTCATCATAATGTCACAAAAGCCTTAAATCATCTTAGTAACAATACAAATACAATACAAAATAAAAAATAATACACAATCTCATCAAAGTCAGTTACAGGCATGGTCTGCCTTAAGCAAAATTCTCCTCTGGCTGTGGTGGACCTGTGAACTTAGAGAATGTTATCTTCTTTCAATATATAAAGAAGGAACAGTCATAGGATAAACAATCTATTGCCATAGAGAGAAACTAGAAGGAAAACATGGTTCACCAGACCTAAACAATTCTGAAAACCTGCAGGGCAAACTCGATTAGATTTCAAAGTCTGAGAGTCATTCATCCTTGGGGCTTTAGAAAACAGCAGTCCCACCCTTTCTAAGGGCCTCTGCAGCAGCCCTGTTCTTTCCAAACACTGGAATGAGAGTTGCAACACTGGGAATATAGGGGAGATCACTTTTTTCTTGGCCCCTCCTTCCTCAGGCATCTAGGTGGTACCTGGATTCTCTGCCATCTCCAGGGGCACATGCTCAATCCCTTCAGAAAAATGGGCTGGCAGCCAGGCTTTCTCCAATTCCTGGGGAATGTGGTTTACCTCGCTGGGGCCTGGAGCATTAGAACTCTTCCCGAATATCGAGGCAGAAGGCCCGCCCTCTGCCTCCGGGGCAAACTCACTCTCCTGGCCTGAAGTTTCTTGACTTCAGATCTTAACTTCCCAAGGTTCTGCCTCTGAGGTTATTTTTCCTTCACTCTGTCCATTTTCTGTGCCTTCCAATCCAGATTGGCAGTGGTTCCATTTATACAGATCTCACAAAAAAATTTGTTGATTTAGCATGTAGCATACAGGGATCAAAGCCATCAGACAATAGGAGTTTCCACAAATCCCCTCTGGATAACTCCATCTCCACATCCTGATTTGTCCTGTAATGGCTGACTGGTTCCATGTTTGGTTATATTCTCATATGGGGGACTTTTCTCTGGGGTCTCATTTTCTGGAAGCCCAGAATTTTCCAGACCATCAATTTCTGGTTTCTTTGTACCCAAAAGTTCAGTTATTAGCCTATCCCTCTGTTGTTGCATTTTATTATAAGCTGCAAGGAGAAACCAGGCTGCATCCTCCACACTCAGTTTGAAAATCACCCCAGCCAAGTACCCTAGATCATCACATTCAAATTCTCCCTTACAGCCAGCACCAGGACTCAATTTTCCTAATCTTTCTGCCACTTCAAAACAAGGGTTTCCCTCCTTCCAACCTGCAATGGAAGTATGTTTAGATTCTATATTTCTCATCAAAGAAATTTAGGCTTCCTCTATCAAGATCCACACAATTCTTCCAGAATCTTCCCCCTATTCATTTAAAAAGCCATTCTAACATGTTTGGTATTTGCAAACACAGCAACACCTCATTCCCCTGGTACCAAAATCCATTTTAGTTTGCTAAGGCTGCCAGAATGCAATATACCAGAGGTGGATTGGCTTTTATAAAGGGTATTTATTTATCTACAAATTTACAGTTTCTTGGAGGAAAAGCAACTAGCTTTCATCTGGGTTTCTCTGTCACTTGGGAAGGCACAAAGCAATGTCTGCTTCTCCCCTGGCTTCTGGGTTTAAATTATTCTCCTGGGGGGGGGGGCATTTCCTTTCTGCATCTCCAAACATATGGGTCTGTGTCAGCTCTAAGATGAGTTGTGCTGGGCTGTGCTGGGCTCCTTCTCTCCCTTCTGACTCTTCCTTTTAAGTCTCAAGCTAATTAAATTAAACAATTAAACAATCATGTGGAAGGCACTCCCCTTCAGCCATAGATGAATTTCACATGCTGATTACTTAAATCCACAGCAACAGAACAACTGGGCATCATCACCTGACTAAGCTGACACCTGAACATAACTACTACATGCTTCAAAAAGAAAAATACAGCCCTGCCTCCATCTAGATGGCAGAGTGAGACATTTCTGGGCTCCACCCACCCACAGAATCTTTGAACAACCAGCAAGAACTGGCAAAACATCATTCTTAATGCTACGGGAAACAGTTAAAAGACTGCAGTAACAAGGTGAGTACCGAATCAAGAAAAAGGCTACTCTCTCTCTCTCTCAGCCAACACAACAAGCAAACTCACTACCCTCCCCCTCTCTACGTGAGACATGACTCCCACGGGTGTGGACCTATCTAGCAACATGGGACAGAAATCTTAGAATGAGCTGGGACTCAGCATCAAAGGATTGAGAAAATCTTCTCAACCAAAAGGGGAAAGAGTGAAATGAGACAAAATAAAGTGTCAATGCTGAGAGATTCCAAACAGAGTCGAGAGGTTATCCTGGTGGTTATTCTTACACGTTATATAGAGATCACCTTTCTAGTTGAGGTGTAATAGAGAGGCTGGAGGGAACTGCCTGAAAATGTAGAGCTGTGTTCGAATAGCCATGTTTCTGGAAGATGATTGTACAATGATACAGCTTTCGCAATGTGACTGTGTGATTGTGAAAACCTTGCGTCTGATGCTCCTTTTATCTATCTTATCGACAGATGAGTAAAACGTATGGATTAAAAATAAATAAATACTAAGGGGAACAAATGTTAAAATAGATTTATTAGACTGAAATGTTAAGTGATCAATGAAAGGGAGGGGTAAGACGTATGATATGTAAGAATTTTTTTCTGTTTTCTTTTTATTTCTTTTTATGAATTGATGCAAATGTTCTAAGAAAAGATCATGCATGATGATGAACATACAACCATGTGATGATATTGTGAGTTATCGATTATATATGTAGAATGGAATGATCATATGGTAAGACTTCCTGTTTGTATGTTGGTATGTTTAATAAATAAAATAAAGAAAGAAAAAATTTTTAAAAAGAAAAAGGTTACTCAAAAAGAGGTAGGATCTCCTCATGCTCTGGTGGCCCCTGCCCCACTCCTCACTGGCTCAATGCAGAGCTGGCCCTCACTCCCAGTGAGGATACCTGGTCCTAGTTCTGGAGCAAGAAGAGGAGCCTTTGTGGGCATACTGAGAGTAAGTATGTCTGACTCAATCTGTCTGGCAGTGACCTGAGGTTTTTGCCAACCTAGAACTTGCCCTACATGGAGAAGGGGTCTCCCAGAGCTGCCCTACAGAACACTATGGAAGGGCAGTCAAGTCATCCTACCCAGGGGAAAGGATCGCTGGCTGCCAGATAGACAGGGCAGTGTCTAGGACCATGTTTCCTAGGGAAGAGGGGACCACTGAAATGGGTGAATTCCTAGGGCCACATGTGCATGTCCCAGACAAGACACATGAGCAGAAAGGACCAGGGAAGCCCCTATACTTTGGCCTGGAGCTATTCTTTAAACACATTGTATGGATAAGCCCAGTAGGAGTGCACTGGCACAATCAATGTGCAGAGTCTGGAAAAGATGTTTTCTTTTTTTCCTTCTTTTGTGTGTGTGTGGGGTGAGGGTGGGTTAGCTTGTTAGCTCCTGGTATTCAAGGAAACTCTGTCATAACACAAGCTAGATTCAAACTTTAGGAACAGAAGCCTCAGAGTCTTAATTCCAGCAATAACACTTTAAAATATCAAAATGTCCAGGTTTTAATGAAAGGTTACAAAATATATAAAGAAATAGGACGTGATGGCCCAGGTAAAGGAGAATATTCACGCATTAGATACCATTAGTGAGGTGGGCCAGACTTGGGACATACCAAAGACTTTTTAAAAATATTCCTAAATATGCTTAAAGAGCTAAAGGAAAACATGGACAAAGTACTAAAGGAAATCAGGAAAACACTGATAAACACAGAGAAAATGAATAGAAAAATGGAATTTATGAAAAGGAACTAAACAGAGCTAAAGACTGAAAACCACAGTAACAGAAATTAAAAATTCCCTAATGGGGTTCAACAGATTGGAGCCAACAGAAGAAAGAATCAGAGAACTTGAAGGGAAGACAATTGAAATCATTCAGTCTGAGGATAAGAAAGGAGAAAGAATGAAGAAAAGTGAACAGAACTTTAAGTAACTTTTGGGACACCATCAAGCATACCAATATATGCATTATGGGAGTCATGGGAGAAGAAAGAGAGAAAAGAGCAGGGGAAATATTCACAGGAAAAATGGCTGAAAACTTCCCAAATTTAAGAAAAGATATGGATATGCAAATCCAGGATGCTGAACAAACTCCAAACAGGATAAACCCAAATGGAAGGATGCTGTGGAATGTTTTAATCTAACTGCCAATTGTCAAGGATAGAAAAGTCTAAAACCTGCAAGAGAGAAGCAATCTGTCACATACAAGGGAACCTCAATAAGGTTAATGCTGATTTCTCATCAGAAACTATGGAGGCGAGAAGGCAATTGGACGACATTAAAAGTGCTGAAAGCAAAAAACAGTCAATCAATAATTCTATGTTCAGCAAAAATCTCTTTCAAAAATGAGGGAGAGAGACCTGCCCTCACCAACATGGTGGCCCTCAACGAGGGCATGTTCGTTTTCTCCAAATATTTCCCAAGGCAGGGGTCTGGGCTTTAGGCAGACCCCTTGGTCTTCAAGAGCTTGGTTCTTTGGAATTTAAGGGAAAAAATGGATGCAAAGGTTCAAATCACACCTCTACAGCTGCAGCAGTTGTTTGCTCAGCTTCTGCTCTTGGATCAGGAAGCTGCATGCAAACACATCTCACTGACAGTTTGGGGTGGACCAGCAATGAGGAAATGAGACAGCATGATATGCAAGGACTGTATCGAATTCTCCTCAATGATTTGGTGGCTTCTTTAGCTGGGATCTCTGGCATGACCTCATTAATCGTCTGTATCATAGAACCATAGTTGACCAGATTATTTGTAAAGAATGTGGGGACATCAGTGAAAAACAGGTGAATATGCAAGAATATTTTAGTAATAAGTTATATCACAATTTATAATTCTTATAACTAAATCTATAACCAATAATACCACATGAGGATTAAAGTATGCAATAATTTTATTATTATTTTTTTTACTCTCGCTCCACTTGTCATTAGTTTATTATTCAAAGTTCTTCATGTAAACTAAAAGGAGCAGATTTCTCAAGTCTGAACTTTAATCTTTTATTCCGTAATCTAATGTTTGGAAAATAAGATATAGGGCAGATATAGAAATAAAAGACTAGCCTCATGAAAGAACCAGTATCATTATGGCTGAGTGGTTGGGAAATTACAAAGAAAATTAATTAGAGAAGTAACAAAAATAGAGAATACTGAGGAATGTTTAAACTGACAAACGTTTATAATTAAATATTGGATTTAGTTTATTAATGCCCTTCAGAAATTTCATTTGTATGTGTATGCTTATGCGAGCAATTATAATCCTGTTTAAACCAGTGTAATCTCCAATTCTTTGCAATGATACAGATTACCCATTTGATCTAATTGGAATTAGAAATTGGAAATTTGCTCATGTAAATATAATAATCTCTGCGCTAGAAATTTTATACAGCAGATGGGGTCATTACCGAGCAGCCATCATTTAATACAAATCTCCTTGTGTTATGGCAAGAATTATAGAAAGTTTCTATATTCAACAGTATGAATAAAATATTAATTTTTAAAAATGAGAGAGAGATTAAGACATTCCCAGATAAAGAAATTTGAGGAAGTTCATCACCACCAGACCAGCCCCACAAAGATGCTAAAAAGAATTTGCAGGTTGAAAGGAAAGGACAATGGACAATAATCAAAGCCACATGAAGAAATAAAGGTCTGCCGTACGAGGAAGGACATGGGTAAATATAAATTCCAGTACTACAGTATTTTGTTTTGTAACTCCACTTTTTCTTTCTTTCTTTTCTTTTTTTTTGCATGGGCAGGTACCTGTAGCTCCACTTTTTACTTCCTACAGGATTTAAAAGGCAAATGCATTAAATGTAATGATAAAATAGCAGTTTGGGACTCATAATGTATAAACATGTAATTTGTGACAAGAAATTACATAAAGATGGAGGGATGGAAGGATATGGGAACATAGTTTGTGTTTACTATTGAAGTTAAGCTGGCATCAAGGCAAACGAGACTGGTATAGATTTGGGTGGTGGGCAGGGGGAATGTGGAGTTAATGTCTAATATAGAATTTCTGTTTTGGAAAATGGGAAAATTTTAGAGCTGGAAGGTGTTGAGGTTACCACAATTTTGTTAAGGTGATTAATCCCACTGAGTTGTATTCTTGGAAACTGAGATAGGAAAGTTTATGATTAATACATGGTCCCACAATTAAAAAAGAAAAAGAAAAAGAGCTGCTAAAGAGCAATGACAATTAAGTCAAATACATGATCCTGGATAGAATCTAGTAAGGAAGGAGAAAAGGGTCACAGGGACATAGGAAAAAATATAGACTGTAAGCTTTATATCAATGTTAAGGAAGTACATAATGGAACGCTTTTGTACTTAAGAAATATATATAGCAGAATTAAATGTTCAAGAAGCATGATAAATACACCCTACACTCAAGTGTCCAGAGAATGGACTGTTGGATAGACAGGCAAATGGAGAAGGGGAGAGAGAGAGAGAGAGAGAGAGAGAGAGAGAGAGAGAGAGAGAGAGAGAGAGAGAGAGAGAGAGAGAGAGAGAGAGAGAGAGAGAGAGAGAGAGAGAGGTTGAGAGAGAGAGAGGGAGGGAGGGAGGGAGAATGAAATGGAAAATACAGCAAAAGTTTAAAATTGGTGGATTTGGGTATCTGGGAGTAAGGCTGTATTGGAGTTCTGTGCAATGGGTTTGTATTATTTTTGTAATTGTCCTGCAAGTTTGAAAGTAATTCAAAATAGAGAAGTTTTTAAAGTAAGACACTGTCCCCCCCCCCAAAATAGAAATGTATGTATCTATATTTGAGATTCATATGAAATTGCAAACAGAAACACAGTACAAAGGCAAAGAAGAAAAAACTAAGAGCATCTTACAGTTTTAAAATGTTAGATGCCCCCACAAGATTTCTCGGTAATGTGACACTTAGGATGTATAACTGGGTGGTGCATACAAGGCCTTCCACTTGTTAAAGTTCAAGTTTAATGGAAGCTAAAGTTTGATTAAGTGATTACAGAGAAAGCTCTCATGGTTTCCTTTGGATGGTAGCTGGATTTTTTGTACACAGCTTGCCTGAGGAAGGCAGCATCAGCATTCCCATCAGGTTTTCTTTGTCTAATTAGGAAACATACACAAATTTCTCTGAAATTAAAAGCCAGCCGATTAGGATGTGACGACATTCTTCTAGAACTTGGTTTGGTTGTGAAATACTTTTCCCTTTATTTGTCACCAACAGAGAACAAGGGGAGGTGCTGATGTGGAGAAAAAAATATGTTTTGCAAGTTTTAAGAAATGAGGATGGAGTATGAACAGTGCCCAAAGAATGAAGACCTTGAGTTCTGCCCTCTAAGGTCCTGTCTCTGTCCATTCTGTGCTGGGTACAATGAACTAACCCAAGTGCAAGGCTCGTCATCCAGCACAGTGTTGCTGGGGTATTTATCAGAATGGGGAATGTACTTTCTGCTACATTTCTTTCTTGCCTGCCTTCCTCCTTCACTGTTTCAAAAAAATGGGGATGGAGTTGGCATGGAGAGGATCAAACCCATCATTAATGGTTACTCTTACTTTGGGGCAAAACCACCCATTTGCTGTTCATTCACAGGTCAGAAAGTTCTTACTGAGGTTTCCAAAGACAGTTACATCTTATCTCACATATCTGAGTTTGTGGGGTTGACTAACCCATTAATGCACCAGAGTATGTTAACTGCTCCCAGGAGGCAGGTTCTGTCTATAAAGAAAGAAGTCATCAGGGAATTTTAGGAGATCTTATACGAGGAGTATGATATCAGAACAACCACAAGACTGAAAATCTTCAAGAGAAAGAGAAAGAAAGGGAGGAGGGGGAGGAGAAAGGAGGAAGGATAGGGTGAAGAAGTCATTTTCTTGTTTCATCATTCAAACTAGAAGCTTGGTATCCAATGGATAAAGAAATTGGTTGATTCAATCTCTTCTATTTGACTTACTGAATGTTGTGTCATAGGACAAATTATTTGAACAATTCATTCACTCTTTCAGTTTAGATATTATATGCTTTTTACAAGAGGATGTTTGTAGTTGTTGTGTTGCTGTTGTTGTCTAGGATGCCAAAGACAGGTAGGATATAGGCAGAATTGAGAGCAAAATGACTTGTTATGAACACTACAAATGCAAGTTCTCATCTGATGGAAAGAACTGGTCTTGGAGTCCAAAGAAGACTCTGCCTCCTGCAATATGATTAGGGGAGTCACTTAACTCATTGAGCTTCTCCTTCCTCATCTTTAATACAATTAGGATAACAATCTTGGTGAGGGGACCAAAGGAAGTAATGGAAGTGACAGTGTTTTGTAAATGGTACAAATGCAACTCCTCATTGCCTAAGTCTGAATAAGTAAAGTCAGAAAATATAAGGTATAGTAGGAAAACAAGAGGACCAAGTGACATAGTGACAGAGCTAGGTAAGGCTAAATTTGCAGTAGATTAAAATATGGACTCAAATCTGTGTCAAGATGCTTTGATATTCAACACATCACCAAAAAATGGAGACCAATATTGTCATCTTAACTCACTCCTAATTCTTCCAGAAATGACAATGAGAGCTTGTGGTCTCTAAGAGCCCAAAAAAGGAAGGAGGAAAAGTAGGTTTATACATTCTTCACTATTCCAATCCTAACCCGAGTCCCCTAAACCTTCAGATAACTGGACTGCTTGGTTTGCCCTTTAATTTATTCATTATTAACTAAAATTTTTTTCATGAATTTCTTTCTAGATCAAGCACAAGGAAGAACTTTGTCAGTGATTTTGCTTTGATGTGTTTCTGAGGGATCCAAGATAAAACTACTAGAAGACAAGGTGAATAACACCAATATTTAGGAAAGGTATCTCTAAATACAATTATTTTAGAGAACCCTGCCATCAGGAACAACATACCTTAGAAAGAAAACACAAGACCTAACAAAAGATGAACCACAGATGGAGGCCAACTTTAGACTGAATAGATGGCATCCTTATAGGAAATGAACAAAACACAGAAAAGATATGTTCTTACTCTAAAATCTAAAGGATGCTCTTGTTGCCATTGTTTCTAGAATTTAAAAATATCCATTTCTGGGAAATAAAAGGGCACCCATAAAATTATAACAAGCTACTATGAGGTCAAAGGAAGCAGGTATTTAGGCTGAATGGGTAGACCTAGGTGTCTCCTGATGGGATAAGAAATTAATCAGGAAAATGAAGGCTGTTGCTCTATGTGGTTTATCCAACCCAATTCAAACCCTCAAAGAAATATGAAAGTAAAAACACAAGTTTGCAGTCTTATTATTCTGAACAACCAATTTAGTTAATTATTTCATTAATTTGTGAGCGGTTTTAGATTTTGCATTTTCAGGTAGAAGGCTATGTCTGCACAATTACAAACATATAGGGCACGTCAAAAATATTGTCACACACTAGGCTATTTTGCCTACATAATTCCAAGAAAGGAGGAAGGATAGGGTGAAGAAGTCATAGCCACACACACACAATAGCCAGACACACCATTCAGCAATTTCCAGGAATTGGATTTGGCTCAGAATATCCACATTTTCATTATATATACACTGAAGAAATCTTCAATAAAGGGACACTTTAATTCAGCTGGTACAGAATGATGAAATGGTCTTGAGTTGACTCACTGGAGTTGGGTCTTTTTTTTTTTAACATGGGCAGGCACCAGGAATCAAACCCGGGTCCTCGGGCATGGCAGGCAAGCATTCTTACCTGCTGAGCCACCGTGGCCCGCCCTGGAGTTGGGTCTTTTTTAAAAACTATTTTTATTGAAATATCTTCATGCACATACAGTCTATCCAAAGTATACAATCAACAGCTCACAATATCATCGCATAGTTATGTACTCATTACCATGATCATTTTGAGACCATTTGCATCACTCCAGAAAAAGAAATAAAAAGAAAAAAAAATTCATACATCCCATATCCCTTACCCCCCTCTCTTTGACCACTAATAGTATTGCAATCTACCTATTTTTTTTACCCCTAATCCCCCAATTATTTATTTATTTATTGTCCTTAATTGTTTATTGAGCTGAGTCTTAAATAGGATGATATAGTGAACACAAGAGCTTTCCATTTTCTGCCATACTTCTTTACAAGCAACCCCTATCACATGGATCCCAGTGTACCATATGCCTTGTGTAGATGTAACACTAGTTAAGAAGGAATCAGAGATCTGGATACCTTGTTCTGTTTTATTTTAGTTTTGTTTTTTGTTTTGTTTTACCATATTGTATTTCCCCTCCCTCCACTATATTCTGATATGACCAGAAGACTTAAAAATTAGAAATAACTAAAATCTAGGTGCAAAAACAGCACTCTCTGTTAATACTGACCATCTTCCAGATTTTGAGTTAGACACTTTGCTTTCAACATTTCTCTTCACTATATAAAGATAAATTTTAAATTATGCATTTGTTGCAGACCAAAGATTAAAGATTGTTGCAGACACTTCCTCCACACTCACCCCCACCCCACCCCACCCCCAATTTTTTTTTATTTTTTTGCATGGGCAGGCACCAGAAATCGAACCTGGGTCTCCAGCATGGCAGGCGAGAACTCTGCCACTGAGCCACTGTTGTCCGCCCCACCCACAATTTTTTAAAGTAGGTTTTACTGTTAAGCAGGAATCCTGGTGACAATCTACCCCCTCCCTTGGAGAATTAAGAAGTAAAGAGATTATAATCGTTCTTTACTTATCAAAAATCTTCAGAAGCAAAAAAATAATATATAAGGCCAAAGAGTGCTATCATTATCTTATAAGGTTTTCCAAAGAGCCTTTGTTTTGTTTCAGGACATCAACAATTAGAAAAGAAGACCACATACTGCTTTGTTTTCTCAGCAGGAGCTGCTGTACGTTTGCTACAATGAATCTGGTTGGTTTTTTTCTTTCTTTCTTTCTTTTTTTAAATTAAGATATCCATTATATACAAAGCAACCTAAGAGGGACAGATTGAGGTTTTAATTTTAGAATTTCATGTCTGACTCTCATAGCCAGATGGTCTTTACACAATGAAAATTCCCCACTATCATTCGTAATTGTTTCTTACCACTACTATTGTTATTATTAAAAATAATGTTGGAAAAATTTAAGTGCTTATGTCAAATAGTTCCATATCTATTTGCTTTCCATCTCACAGTGTCCATTTTAACTGATCAGGCTTATATTCATAAAGACCCTTAGAAATTCCTTTCTTTCCAGATAACTTTAAGGAAAATACAGATTCTTGCTTCTGGTAGTAATCTGCTTATAGAGGTTCTTATCAGAGTTTGAGAAGTAATAAGTTTGTTCCTTGTTAATTTTAATTATTAATTTCGGGCCAAGGTAATTTCTGTTCTTGAGTTGGCTTCAAAAAAAAATTTAAGAGTATTTTCATGATTTTTTTTTAATAAAATTTATGTTCTTAACTATAGCATGATTCCAATGGGTAAGTTTTATAGTTTTTTTTTCAGGGGTGGAACAGGGAAAGGTTTTTTAAAAATTGAAATATGGCATCCATATCATTAGGGTTTTAAAGTTAGTAATACGCTGAAGGCGAATTTTTTATGGTTAGCAAAGCTGAGAGGTTCTGACACCCAAAGGATGCACGAAGAGATAACTTACATAAATGTATATGGTGCCCCGGAGGTGCCTCAATTGTATTATGGGGTTTCTCATGAACAGCCATGGTTCAGACAGTAGAACAGTGAAGCAAAGCTAAGTGGTTCTGTACTGGATGGGCTGCAAATGAGATGCATTACACTGCAAATAGAGAAGTACCTTTCAATGCCAGCTAGTTTACTATGAGGCGTTGGAATATGAAATAGTGCAAAATAGCTAATGAAATGTTTATTTTATTAAAAATGCTTCCTTAAAATAGCCGCTGCACAGTGTTAAAATGGACAGCCTAGCAGATTACACAGAACAGTCTGAAAATGATGAGGTGTAAAGCTTAGGAAAGAAGAAAATACACAAGCACAGGTGCCTATAGAAAATTGAGTAAAACGATGTGATTGATTGACTGAACAGTTTCTTAGAGCTCTGTATCAGCCCTGAAGTTTCTTTCTTCTAATTTTAAAAACAGCATTTTCACTTCTTTTCTTTTGATTCTGCTTTTAAAGCACTTGCTAGTACTGATTCTGTAATTCCTGAAAGGCAAAAAAGCAAATAACTATGAAGAAAGAGGTTCATGGCAGAATTCTAGTCAAGTCCCATCTCTTACACAAGCAATTATACAAAATGCTTAATTAATTGTTCTATATGTGTGAGGCATTCTTGTCAAAATCAAGGATACTCAAAGGAATGGAAAGTGTGTTCCCTAGTAAGTGTTATCAGAGATATATGATTTGATAGCTAGAATTTACCTTACAAAAAGTCTCATTTCACCCCATTATCTTACATGCAGAAAAAGTGGTGTCTGCATGACTTATAGTTGGATTAATAAAACAAGATTTAATTATCTTTTTTAAATTATCAGCCACAGAGATTTTGATCAATTTAACATCTCCCATTGCATAAATATCCTTCATGTGTGTTAATAACTTACACAATGACACTCTGCTAGGGACCACAGTGTTTATTCAACAACTAATAAAAACCATAATGATAATTGCTAGCATTTCTTGAGAACTGTGGCTAGGCATAGTCCTAAATACTTTCCACATATTCTCCCATTTAACCTCAAAATAACCCTTTAAGATGGGAATTTTCATTCATATTTCACGGCTAAAGAAACACAGGATTAGGTCATACTGCAAGTTAAGTGGCAGAATTACAATTTTGACTCAACAAGAGTCATAAAACCTACCTGTAATTATTTATTCAAAATATAGAATGTGGATGTGCAAAAAATCTTAAATGTGGATAACAGATTTCTTGAGACTCTACTTTCTTGCTGACTTATGGATCTATCAGATATGACCATCTGAATTGGCATTGAGGGTATCTGACCACGGCTAAATTTTATTTCTTCATTCCCCTTCTGCTCTGTAATGTGAGATTATAACCAGTATTGACAACGGATAACTACAGAAGAAATTCTGCTAAAAGACCAAACTGATTTACGGGCCTCAGAGAAGGACTCGATAGTATTTTTATCTGGAACTCCGGGGAAGCTGCAAATGATGCCCATCAGCAGACCCACCACCTTCAGAAGATTTACCTTTTCAGAAAGTGAGATACTGCAAACTGTTCGTGCCGACAGTGATACAGAAAACTAGTATGTTTTCCAGAGGCTAATTATAAACAGGTGGTAGCTGTGGCCAAACTCCGGGAATCACAAACCCATTCTGTTTGAGCTCATTAATGCTTCTATTCAACTACAGGAAAATGTGCACATTCCACAGCATTACAGGGAGTCTCAGATTGGCTGATAAAAAACAGGTGATTTTTTTTTTCCAACCCCCCCCCCCCAAATTGACTCAAGGATAAAATAAATCCTAATTTGCCTTCCTGTGTTGCAGGGCCTCTCGGGTCGTCATAGGTGGATCCTGCTGGAACAATGATAGAAATGCCATCATTTAACGGTCAACTAGGGAGAAAAGCGCGGCTGTCTCGCGGTGGCTAGACTGTGGCGGGCTGTGCCGCGTCAGGCACAGTCGAGGGCTGAATCCAAACACTGACGCTTCATCTCCCTTCTTCCTAATGACACGTGCGATGGGATTTTTAACTTCGGGCTGGCTGTTTCCACAGAAGCCTCCTCGATTTCACATTTCATCTCAGCAACTAATGTCTACATCTTGTCAAATCGTCACCAAGAACGTACCGCGGGGCGACCCCTGGACAAAGCTGTGATGTTTGGTGTAAACTTGTGATTTGAGGGCTCAGTGACTACAGTGCTACCAAATGAACTGTCCCTACGCTGACATTAGGACGGGGCCACTGCGCCTCTTAAGGAACATCCTCTGTTCTCTTCCCGAATGGTCATAGCGCTCAACTCTTCAGCCGAGCGTCTGATTTCAATTCAAAATATCTTCTCATTGTTTTTACGCCTCTAAAAGCTGGTGGAACTCATTTTGATAGTGAGGCTCTGGAAGATGAGAAAAGCAGTCTGTTTTCTTCCTGATTGTTTTCTAGCTGACAATTTTATTGCCATTGTCTTCCGTGTTGCTAATGATTGTTAGGCTGCTGGTCTCACTTCAATTATTTATTGAAAAGGGAGGTTATAGAAGGATTTTTCATATACTCTTTCCCTCAAATCCCTGTTGAATGGGGGTGGAGGTAGGAGAATACTATAGCAATCACAAAATGGAGAAGTTCACTTGTACAGCTATTAATTAGGTAAAAAGTTCTTTTGGGTGATTTCATGACTCCTGGGCTTGGTTGAAGAAAAGTCACTTTAAGTTCTTTCCAGTGCTTGGCAAAATATGGACCACGCTTTTCACATGCCATTACATTAACTAACCTATTTTAAAATTTAAAATAAGTTATCATCCTTGATTTGAAGGTCTTGAACGTCATTCATCTCTTCGCATTGCATGGAACAAAAGTTTTCAAAATAATTTTTTATGTTTCATCAACTACATTCCAGACTTTGACTCTGAATTCCCAGCTTCAAATTTGAGTCCCCCACAAATACAAGAAAATTAAGATCCTCACCACAATAAAATGTGACCTTCCTCAGCAGTCTATTTGCTGCTGGGATTACCACAAATTCAGTGATCAAACAAATAGGTTGGATCACTTTAAAATATCAATGACTCAGTGCTTAAAAAGAGCATCTGGAATAGGTGATTTCATACAAAAGTTTTGAAACATTTAAATAATGAGCTTTTCAGAACATTTCATTCAAATGAACATCATTCCCTTCAGAGCCATTATCTTGGAAAGCAATGCACTTGTTCTAATCATGATTTCATTGCTTAAAATAATTTGAGAAATGTCTTTGGTTTGGGAACTAATAAGGGGAAATGTGGCAACACTGTTTTTAGTCACATTTTTTTTTTACTCTAAATATTATAGGCCATCTTTATCATCCACCTATTCCTATTCCCCAGATGGATTCCTTTTTTTTTTGCAGATGGTTTCCAAAAGTTAAATAACTAAGGACAAAAATTCCGTTGCCATCAGAGATATTTAAAAGAATGTGCTACAGGCTTTGATGACTATCCCAGAAAGGGAATTCCAAAAGTATGTTTTAACCCATGTCAGCACGATTTAGAATGCTATGTACAGTTTCTCAACAGGAGGGCTTTCTGCAGGGCGGGGAGGGTCAGGAGAGAGGACTACTTATCTTTCTTCTAGTTCTGCCTCTTATGGACTAGTCTTGGCTCTGTCAGGGGCTGACTCATGACCTTGGGCAAGCTGCTTTAGTTTTCCTCATTGGTAAAATGATGGCAAAGGACTAGACGACTGCAAAAGGATTGCTGCAGCTCTAACATACTAGGGCAATGATACAAGTTCTGAGAGTTTTAATTAAAGAGTCACATTTGGCCACACCTTTAATTTATTAAGTCATCCTATCAATGATTGAGGATGTTTCTTCCATGGTCCCTTTTCTTTTCACACTCTTCTATATGAATATTTAGTGACATTTGGGGACAAGGACAAAGCTCCTAGTCTATTGAAATTGGGGTTTTATGAATTTTTTTCAAATTTCATTGCAGATAAGAGGATGGAGCTCCCTTTTGTGTGGAGTAGAGAGAATGTGCAAAGAATAAAGATTAATATGATTTTGTTTTGTTTTGTCTTCTATGGCATTATATTTTCTTCTTATATGGCACTGATATTCTCAAACCTGATACCCATGTCATATGAACTTGTAACATTTTTTTAAACCGACACTCCTGATTTTCATTATGGCATTAATCTCTCATGTCATTATAGCACTGATCTGATGATATTTTTAAACTTGACCCTTCCCTTTTCTACTAGTATTGCAGCAACTGCTTACCTTGAAGGTAAAATGATGGTTTAAAAAATACTTCTTGTAAAATGCTGTTAATTACAGGTATTTGTAGAAATGGCTGCTTTTATTTGGGGTATTTGTGGGGGGGTGGGGGTGGGGGGGGTGTTTTGTTTTAATATCCTTGGCCTTACAGCCTGGTCTTTTTCATAAGAAATGTCAGCAAAGTCTTTGAATTAATGAACTGCGAAGTGCACAAAAACATATCACTACAAAAAGTATTCTGCAAGCATATAACACTAATGGGAGGTGACCCTTGAGTTTATAACCAAATATCCCACCCTAACTAAAAGGAATTAGGATAACAACTGGCTCAAGCACAATCCCTTTGAACAAAGACCTAGAGAGGGAGGGGAAGTAATGAGGAGAGAGGGAGGTCAGAACCAGAGTAGCAATCTGGGGAAATATGTTTCTGTTAGAGTCCCTTTAGCTTTGTTGAGCACTTCCGTCAAATAATGGAATTATATACCACCCCCCTCCACCCCCATAAAAGATACCAGGTGAAGGAAAGCAAAGAGAAGGAAGGAGGAGTGGTGTTTTCAGAAGGTTGATCAAACAAACCTAAACGGTAGGTAGGTTCTTGGTTATACCTAATGTAGATTTTGTTTTCTTTTAATTTTGCCTTTGCCAAAAAAAAAAAAAAATGCGGTGTAACTCCTTCAATCTTTTTGCAATTCTGCATGGTTGAACATTTGAAATGAGTTTGCGTATCACCCCCGGGCGCTGATTCAGGCTTGATTGGGGCAAAGCAGACTGCATGTGCTTATTTTTATCCACGTCATTTGGGACGTTCTGTCGCCAAAGGAACCCAAAATGTGCTATTCTATTGCCAAATTATCACCTATTCTTTGATCAGACAGGGCGGTGATCGTCATCAACAAGTTGCGCGACCTTAGCGTGACAGCAATGTCAGGTCAACTTGAGAAAGTGAAGAGACAGCCTTAAACACAAATAAAAAGAAACAACCAACAATCCTTATAATTATCATCATCTGCTGCTTTTCCCTCTTTTGGCAAAGAAACACTCCATCCATTTGCAGAAATCGCCCGCGGAAACGTTACATCAAAACTAATCACAACGATTAAAATCAGCTTTTCTGTGCAAGAGGAGGGTAAAAAGCAAAAGCAAGTTGGAGGCTGGAATGAGACTGTTTTTCCACCAAAAAAAAAAAAATCTGAAAAAAAATCCTATATGTATATTTATCTATACATAGATGTAGAGCTTTATTTTTGAAGGAGATCAATTGTCAGCCCTGTGATCAGTTAATTTGATTTAAGTTTTATTTTGGAGATTGATTTAGACTGGAGGTAGAGGCATGAGCTAATTGTATCCTGATCCTTGCCTTGAGGGGTTTCAAAGCCCTGGAGCAACTCTTGTCTGTATTTTGTTCTGTCTACCTTAGCCAAGCTATTGCATTTCTCTCTGGTGTGGCGAGCCGAGCAGATCGCTGGGAGAGAAATCGGAAAAGGGGGGAGAGGAAAAGGAAAAGGGGACTTGGAGAGAGACTTTGTGCTTCAATGTTTCAGGTAAGATCTGACGGTTTGGGTTTGTTATTATTTGCTAAGGAGGGTATGGCTGGGACTTTGGGCGCAACTCGCTTTTACGCATGTGCCAGGCATGGGGCGAGAGCGCGGCACGCTCGCACACACACAGCCCGCCGCGGCGGCTCGGGATCCGCTAGGGATCCACTCAGACCCGCTGCGGGGCACCGGCCGCCGCCTCCTTCAGGGCAGCCTCCGCCGTTTCTCGGTTTTCTCCCTCGAAGCGGAGCGAGGAAAGCGGGACAGAGCGCCGAGAAGGCGCATCCGCGGCCGGCCGCGGGGTCGGGGCCCGGGAGCCCGCGCGCGGGAGCCGGGGGCCGAGGGCCGGATCTCCGAGCAGCCGCCGCGGCTCTCGTAACCTGCCCGCGCCGCCGGCCCTCCGCTCCGCGCGGCCGGCCTCCCCGGCGGCGGCTTTTCAGCGGCTCGCCCGCCGCACCCCCCGCTCCCCGCCGTCCCCCCTTCCCCGTCCCTCCTCCCCCGAACCTCGCGCTCTCCTTTCTTCCCCGCGCGGAGCTCGGCGCCTGGAAGCCAGCCCGGCGGGGGGCGGGGGGGGAGCCGCCCGAGCGCCGCGGGCCCCCAGCCGCCGGCGCCCCCGGCCGAGCGCACTGTCCGGCGGGGCCAGCGCCGCCGGGGTTCCGCTCCCGCCCGGGCCGCCGCCCACTCTCTTTGCCCGCAGCCTCCGCGGCGCCCCGGGACGCCCCGTGAAAGACGCCATTGTGGCTGCCGAGCGGCTTCGGCCCCGGGGCGGTTTTTTCCTTCCCCTTTTGCTCGGGAACGAGCGCGCCGCTCCCTTTGTGAGCGGCCGCGGGTGCCGAGCGCTGTCCGCCGTCTCGCTCCGGCCGGGCTGATCCGGGTTCGCCTCCTCCGCCCACCCGGGCGCCTTTAAAGCCCCCTGCCAACCCCCCTTTTCAGCTTCCCCCTCCCTTTGGATGCAAATGTTTCATTTATTTTTAAAAAGCTCTGGTTCCTCGTCCTCCCCACCTCCTCCCCTGAAAAAGCGCACGGCACATGCTCCGGATTAGAAGTCTCCTTGGGAGGCGGAGAAGGGGGGGGTACTAGTGGGACTGGGGGGATGTGAACGCTGCAGGTAATGGCTGTGGCTCTGCTGCGCTCGCCTCTTCCCCGAGGTGCTTGCAGCGCCGGGTCCGGGGCCCTCATCCTTCCCACCCCTTCTGGCGGCCAAGGTTCCCTTAAAGGGACAGAGTTTCCTGGCTGCCTCCTGTCTCCGCCTTCTATGCCAGCGCTCCGGGCGCAGAGGTGGGCGGTAGGGATGCAGTTTGGCTCATTTCTGACCTCTTTCCTCCCTCCCCTCCCCAAACCTCCCGGCCCCCTCCCCACCGTCCCTCTTTATTGAAATGTGAAGTGTGCTTCCTCTCCCGCCCCCAAGAGGGACCTGGCTGGAAAATAAAGATTCCGCGCCTCCTGGAAAAAGAAAAAGGGGTGGAGGGCGCTTTATGGTGAATTCGCGTTAAAAGCGAGGTCGACCCCCAGAGCAGCCAGGAAGAGGAGCCAGACGTTCGGTGGTGCAGGAATCTCTTACCTTGATGCGTGCTGCGCATAGCTGCCCTATCTACCGAGCACACCCGCAACTTCCCAGCCACCGCGGGTCGACGGTCTGTCTGCCTTTGTGCTTTCGAACCAAACACTGGCACTGTCGTGGAAATGATTTTCCGGTATCAAAATGTTTTCACCGTGACTGTGCTTCAGGGCGGCTGAGCGGGACCCAACTAAGTTAACAAAGTTGCAAATGGGGCAGTCCGCTTTGTGCGTGGAGAACTGCACGCAGGAACTGTCCGATATCCCCGTGGCGCTGGCTTCCTTGCTAAGAGGTGCACCACAGTATGCAGAAATAATTTGGTGCAAATACTGCATTACCTTTTAAATTACAGAACTGGCTACTTTCAAGCAAATCCTCGACTCTGGTGTATGTGTGTGTGTCTGTGTCTGTGTCTGTGTGTGTGTGCGCGCGCGCGCGCACGCGTATGTCCTTGCTGGTGCCTGGAGAGACATAACAGTTTAACATACTGATTCTTTAAGAAACGTTTGCCTTCTGTTTTCAATCAACTAAGCTGGCAGCTAGAGATACAAGTTTATTTGAGAATACCCTCTGGGTACCAAGCATGCTTGGATTGTTTTAGCAAATTAAAAATGAGCAAAATGCTTTTACCTTCTCAGCAGTAGACTCCTTAAGAGACCTCCTGTTTTGTTTGTATGTGTGTGTGTTTTTAGAGAAACATTTTGTTTGTATCTCAAATGTGTTTTTAATGTGGAAAAGGAGAAAATAAAGGATTTTTAAAGGCTGAGACTGATGCCGTAGAATGATTTATTAAATCTGATTCTACATCAAGGAATTCACCTGCATATATAGGAATCTGTGGAAACTAAGAGGTAGCAGACTTGGTGAACTTAAAATAGTGGATTCATTTGTTTCCTGGATAATGGGCAATGTGCCAATTTATTCCTCGTGTTTATATTTGTGTGGCATTTGGCTTATTCTAAGGGGCTGGTGTTCAGGAGGCTGCACAGTGACTGCAACAATTTGGTCCAGGAATCCTGCTGCTGCTTGAATGGAAAGAATTGTTAGCACTGTGACCATGACAGTAAGTGAAATGTTTACTAATCAAGTTGCAAAGGTGGTCACGGAATTTTAAAACTTTGCATCACAGAGAAAACTTCATTGAGTTAGATAGTATGTGTATAAAAAGAAAGTAATTAGGCAAAAATAACATACATTTGTAGGGAAGAAACTTTGAGATGCACTGAGTGTGAATGGTGATAGTTGGCAAAAATCTCTCACCACAGTATTCAAAATGACTGCAGTGATTTTGCTTTATTAATTATGCCTGAAGCACAATATAAAGTTCTCTAACATACACTAGAGGTCTCTCTTCGAACTGTGAGATGTTCGGGTTTATAATTCTTTGCCAGTGCTTGAATAGCAGGGGTGTGCAATAATAGCTTGTTTCATACTTATTTAAGTAATGATGATTTACTGACCGCTCAAATTACTCTGAAGTGAGGTATTTATTTTGGAGAGTATTCAGTAATTATTGTACAAATTATACTACCTCAGAACCAGGAGTAACTGCAGTAAGACTTCTACTAGATGATGACTAAAATATATTATTCAATTTACTGAATATTATTATGGACAGTTTGGTGTAAAATTATTTATCCAAAGCAATTTGTTTGAAAATGTAAGAGTTATTAGTGAAAGATGTATTATATCAGAGAATTTTCTGAAAATTAAATTTCCATTTAGCTCTAAGTTTAGCTATAACAGTTGTCTGCACAAATGCTTTTCTTGTCTTGACATTTCTGAAGTCATAACAGTTGTTTTCTAATTCTGAAATGTGATGTCTTATGCTAAGTTTTTTTTCCATTTGCATCACTTTTGAGTCTTAATTCAAAGGTTGTTTAATTGATTATGAACCATCAGTTTACCAAGGCTTTGATTTAGTTGGGTTTAAAGCTGCATTTCTGAACCTTTCCTGGGACTATAACTTATCATTTCCCAAGCAAATGGAGCACTTAACTTTCTCCGTCTTGAGGATGAGCCATTTTGAGAATAAAAATGAAAATTTTTATGCAGGCATTTTGTTTACTTTAATAGCTAACTTATGCAAACATGAGAAACAATTCAATTTTCCTGGGCACTGTAACAGCACTGGCTTTTCATTCATAAAAACATACTAGAGATGTAAATAATGTTATGCTTGTTGACGAGTTTGGTTTGTTCTAACTGTGCAGAAAACAAAACAGAGAGACTATCCTTTAAGAATAACAGCCTGTATTCATGAAGTTCATTCGTTCATCAAACAAATATTTATTTAGTGCCTGCTGCATGTGAGACCCTGTGCTAGTTGCTAAAGACATGGTGGTGAGAAAAAGCATTCAGAGTCCCCCTTCTCCCAGAGCTTATGATCCAGACAGGAAGACAAATGTTAGTTAAATAATTGAGCAAATGACAAGCAGAGATTGGCTTTGAAGCAAAAGGGACATAGGGCTCTGATAGCATTAACCAAAGGTAAAAAAAAAAAAAAAATGGCCCAGACTGATGTCAGGGTTCTGGAGGAAGTGCTACAAGCCGAGATCTAAACAATGAAGAGGCTCTGTCTAGGCAGAGCCCAAGGGAAGGAATGAGAGAGACAGCAGAAAGTTAAGTTCCAGGCAGAGGAAAGAGGAACAGCAGATGCTAAACTGGGAGAGGCACCACAAGGGGGAGGATCTCGGCTAACAGGCTGGAGTTGAGAGCAGGAGGAAATGTGATAGGCCATCAGGCTCCTGGGAGAGGCATCTGGGACCTAAGCTTTGGACAGTGAGAAGGGGTAAGGGGGTGGGGGTATAAGGCGGGCCGCAGTGGCATAATCAGATTTTTGTTTGGAAAGGCTAACTCTGGTGGCACCGTGGGAAATGATTAGAGGGACCCAAGGTGGATGAAGGGGGCTATTGCAGTTCAAGCAGGAGAAGATAGTAGCTGGGGTTAGGGTGGTGTCAGGGGAAAGAGAGATGGAAAGATTTAAGATCGATTTAAAAGACACAATTGGCAGAACTTAGTAGAAGGTTGGCTGTGAGCAAACAAGGAGAGCACTTAGGTTGCTGACATGTTAACAGAATGGACACTGGAATTTTGAAGCATGGGTAGGTTTTATACTCTTCATTTCTAGTAGCCAGTATAAGTAACAATGATAGGCCACGTTCACTCCCTGTGTAACTGGATTCACAAAGGAAACGGAGGCACCCAGTCATTGGTTCATGCCTCCATTCGCTCAGCAGCCCTGTATCCATACAGTGCCTACAATGTATCAGGTTCTGAACTCCCTGCTCTTCTTATCTTGCCCCCTAGGATGCCTTTTCCTTTAGGAACTGCACCATGATGTTTCTGTTTTCTCCAACCCCAGCAAAGCAAGAATTGTTACATCTAAATAGGCCTATGTTTAACCTTCTGAAACAAAAATCAAGTCTGTACCTTATAGTACAAATTTGCTGTTAAAATAGTATAAACATATATTAAATTAATTATAAAATAAACTGTTCACATATGTTTTTTTTTTGTATCCTGTATAATGGGGTCACATTTCATTATGTTCCATGTGAGTACCCCACAATTGTAGCACCATTTGTTGAATTTTGTTTGTTTGCTTTTAATTTTTTTATTGTATAGTATAACATATATACAAAGCAAAGAAATAAAAAAAAGCAATAGTTTTCAAAGCACTCTTTAACAAGTAGTTACAGGACAGATCCCAGAGTGTGTCATGAGCTACCATACGATCATTTCAGATTTTTCCTTCTAGCTGCTTCAGAATATAGGAGGCTAGAAGGCTTAAATATTTTTTTATCATCACAATCGACTTTCTTCCTTTTTTTGTGAAAAATAACATATATACAAAATAATAAATTTCAAAGCACAGCGCCACAATTAGTTGTAGAACATAGTTCAGAGTTTGACATGGGTTACAATTCCACAATTTTAGGTTTTTACTTCTAGCTGTTCTACGATACTGGAGACTAAAAGTGTATATGCTGTGTATGGTGTATAACTCCACCATCACCTTTGATTTTTTCATCCCTCTCGTTAGGGGTGCTTGGGCTATGGCCATTCTAAATTTTTCATATTGGAAGGGTCTGTCAGTATTATGGGGTAGGAAGATGGAACTATCTGATGTTCTAAAGAGGCTGGGCCTTCTACGTTTCAGGACTCATCTGGACCAAGGACCCATCTGGAGGTTGTAGGTTTCTGGAAAGTTACTCTAGTGCATGGAACCCTTGTGGAATCTTATATATTGCTCTAGGTGTTCTTTAAGATTGGCTGGAATGGTCCTGGTTTGGGGTTTGCAGGTTAGGATAGGTAGCCAGGTCTAACTGAAGCTTGTGCAAGAGCACCCTCCAGAGTAGCCTCTCGACTCTATCTGAACTCTCTTTGCCACTAATGCTTTATTAATTACACTTCTTTTCCCCTTTTTGGTCAGGATAAAATTGTTGATCCCACGGTGCCCCAGGACTGGATTCATCCCTGGGAGTCATCTCCCACATCACCAGAGACGTATGGTCTTTTTTAAAGAACTGGCATGATTACTGCCAAACACTCACTGAGAAAACTTTTCAGTACCTCAGCTCAGTCAAGTTTAGGTAGTCTGAGTTGAGCTTATTAGTCCTGCTTTCTCCCAGTTAGTTTTATTGCATTTGTCTCTCTAGCTAGTGTCTCTACCTTTCTGTACTCACCCTTGCCTGGCATTGTCTCAATGCAACTGTTTCATACTTTTCTTAAAAAGACCTTTTTTTGGTATTTTAAATATCTCATTCATTCTTTCTTCCTATTTTCTAACACTCTTCCCCTCACACAACATATATAATGATCAAGAAACAGTGTTTTGCCCAATATGTTATTCTACCACCAAAATAACATTGGCTGTTGAGCAGCTGATTCACTTTAAAATAATCTAAAATTAGGCATTCAATTTTTCTTTCAATATCAAAACTTATTAGGAAGACAACTTCAGTAGTAGAAATCCGCCAAGAGTGTTTTATAATAGCTTGCCCCCTTTCGGATTGTAGTTGAACTGGACCCCCTTCCAGGAAATTCATCTTTTGGTCATTTCCAGCAAACAGTTTCAATATCACTCTCTGCCTGGCTGTTTGGTGCACAAATGTTAATTCCATAAGCTTTTTTCCTCCATGGTTCTCATATGGGTGGCCTTGGGGCAGGATCTGATCGGAAAAATGGTTCAACATTATAGCCAAGTCACCTGAGAACCCATTTCTTCTGTAAAATGCAAACGACACTGTCTCTCCACTCTGCCTCATAGGATTGTCGAGAGGAAAAATAAGAGTACTTATGTTAAACTAATGTGCAAGTAAGTAGCATCAAACAAACCTAAAAGGTGCTGGTAATATCTTTGGTTGAGATTTAAGGAGGGAGCGCCAGGTGCCAGTCTGATTATCTCACTGAACTCACGCACACAAAAAACAAAACAGAACAAAACAAAAAACCCGGAAGGCAAGCATTATTATACTCCCTATTTTACAGGTGAAAACTCAAGGATTAGGAGATTTTGTGACCTGCCTGAGGCCAAAGACTAGGCTAGTGGCAGACCTGGGTTTCTAACCAGGCAGACTGACTCCAAAACCCTACATTAGCCCCTCTCCTGTCCCGCCTGCACTCTTAGATGTCTCTCTCCAGTAGATACTATTTGAGCACTTATCCATCCTGACTCAACTTTTCTAGGGTGGCTCCTCAACTCACTCTTCTAGCAGGATAGAAAGAAACAAACTTTTAAAGGTTTCAGACTGTTGCAGTTGGGACAACTGAATTGTTCTTTAGCTCATGCCAAGTAAATAGTTTACTTGCATGTATTCTGTCATGTTGACGGAAATGTGGATTTGTTTTCTATCTGATGAGAACTGGCAACACAATTTAGCTATTGCTGCTGACACCAAGGCTGCTTGCTATTAAGAAGAAGAGTTATGAACTGAAAAGAATGTTAACTAGATACATTTCACATGCTTGCTAGAGAAGGGATATTCTTCCTGATTAATCTTCCTAGAGCATGTGCTGCTTTCATGAGTTATGGTTTTTGTAGCGCTTTCACTTTGCTGGAAATTTGTAGCTAACAGAACAGAAAATGTGTGAGACTCTGTGTGGTGGGGGGTGGGGTTGCGGTTGGGGTGGAGTGGCTGGTACCGGCCACTCCACTATCCCATATTCAAATTCCATTCCATCTCTTTCTAAGTGTATTAGCTTGAGTAAATTACTTAATTCTCTAAGTTTCCATTTTCTGAACTGTAAATGAGATATGAGATCATTGTTAATGAGATATTAATCATTCCTAGGTTTGTTCTGAGGATTCAATGAGATGTAATGGGTAGGAAACAGTGTCAAGTGAGCACTCGGCAAAGAGCTATATGATAGTATTAAGAGTAGGGGCTGTGTTTATTCATCGTGGCTTCCTCAGTTCCTAAAACAGTGCCTAACACTACGCTAAGTCTCAATAAATGACA
Source organism: Myrmecophaga tridactyla (assembly GCA_004026745.1). Lineage (NCBI taxonomy): Eukaryota > Metazoa > Chordata > Mammalia > Pilosa > Myrmecophagidae > Myrmecophaga > Myrmecophaga tridactyla. The sequence continues at coordinate 7,528 of PVIY010020121.1, read as the reverse complement.
GCTGGATACGTGAGCACAGAATTTTCATTGAACACAGGAATAGAAGACAGATGGTAATTTCACTTTCATGTCAGTACTTTTCCTGTTGATAAGAGGATCCGATATCTGTCATATATCCTTCCCTGGTGATTTGGGTTTTTTCCTACCCAAATAGATCAACCATTTGGGAACAGACCAAATTTGATCTGGGGACTATCTGGTGTTACTAAATAGCACCTTGGTTCAAAGAAGGTCATTCATTTTATCTTTTGATTGCTCGATGAAGGGTCTCCCCTGCACTAGTTGTCATGGGATTCCCAAAATCTGTGGAACTGATGAAATGAAATGATGCGAGTGCACCACAATGGGAATCCCTGACTTTGCTTGTTACAAAGCAAAGAAACCGCAGACCAGGGCTGATTCCCATTCCATCCAGCAGATGGCAGTGATAGACATTCACAAGTAAATTCTCAGAATAGCCTCTGGACTTTCTCTTAGTTTCATTTCAATGTCCCACCCTCAGTGGAAGAGGCCAAGCCGGCTTTAAAAACCTGCCTTGGCTCCTTCACAGAAACCACGGAGACTCAACTGGGGCAAGCTAGAAGAATCCACATCTCGGACTGGCCCATTTCCCCGCCCCCCGCCCCGGGCAGTGGGGAGGGAAGGAGAGAGAAAAACAGGGGCCGCTATGTGTTAAAACCACTTACTGCCAGTTTCCCAGAGATACTAAGGATAAGAAAGAGGTCTGTTTTCCTCTGCCTTTAATCAAATCAACAGAAGAAGGTGCTATCACCCTCCAGCCTCTGCCAGGCTACCGCATGCTCTGGGTTGACATCACTCAATGCCAATTAGTCATCAGAAAATACGAGTAAAGATGATAGCTCGATCCTAGGCAGGCCTGTGCAGTCAGGAATGGAAGAGTGCCACATGGTTCTGCAGACCCATATGTAGACTTATTGTGTGGGCTAGAGAAATGAACTTGGCCTTCCGTTTGCTTTGAACTATGCATCCACTGTTAGCTGTGTGACCCTAAGGCTAGCTTTCATTAGCTGGCCAGATGGGGTAATGAAAACCACCTCAGAAGGTTGCTGAAGGAAGGAAATATGTAAAACTAAGACAGTGCTTCTACAGGCCAGGCTGTTTTCCCAGGGCTTTACAATATATTAACTCTCCGACTCCTCATCCATAACCCAAGAGGGCAGTATCATTTTAGTATCCCCATGTTTCAGATGAGAAACCCAAGGCACAGAGAGATTGAGTAACTTGCCCAGTGGGAGTGGGAGGGGCAGGATACAGCTAATGCGTCCAAGCTTAGAAGGCTGTGCTCTCAATCACTAGACAAGACACTACTGCCCTGGATTAATAATGGTTGTTACTAATAGCCAGCAATCGTGCCAGGGACTTCACACATGCTAGCTAATCCTCTCTGCAAATTCATTAGGTGAGGGCTGTTGCTTTTCCCCATCCTACCTGTCAAGGAAAATGATTTACTCTGTACCCTACCCTGTAAGAAACACAAAAAGGTAGTTCAAACAAAGTATAAATATTTTTGCTCAAATTTACACTTGGACACAGGGAAACAAATGAAAGATAATACTGTAATCTATTCAAGTGCTAAATGGTGGGCCCCTCTTTAAGGGCCATGGTGATTTAGAGACAAGAGAAGTCAAGGAGCACATAAGGGGGTTGTTTTCTAACTGTATAAAGAGAAGGGAGGTGAATAATCTTGAAATGTCATACCCTTTAAATTCTCCATTAGGGGACCTTAGCAATTTATAGCCTCATAGCCACTTTCAGAAATGAAGGGCCTGCAACCATGCGGACTGGTCCCATGCTTGCTTAGTACCGTTTGCTCTCCTGAAAGCCAGTGCCATCCTCTTATGAGAGGTAGGAAGAGCCAAGTGACTTTGCCAAATGGTTCTGGTCTTCCTCTGCCATACGAGGGCTAGCTCTTTGCACAGCTCATTTACCTCGAGTTGTAGGAAGTCCGTGGTGAAAGCAATTCACATGTGATATGAACTAATTCTGCCTCTCCTTGATCAGAGATGGTATTCCAAGTCTGGGATGGAGGGAGGCAGGCTGTGAAAATCTGGAGTCAAATGACTTCGGACCCTACTTCTAAAGTATGTGCAAGTGTCTCTTGGTAGAAGAGACAAGGGTCTAACGGAAGCCACAATTTGAGAATTCAGGCTTCCTCCATGATGGACAGAACTGTACCCCAAGATGTATCTGAAAAATCCATCATTGAAAGGTGGCACAAGTCAAACTAGCTCTTAAACTGCAGATGATTTTCTATAGGAAAAATGAAACTTGACCCAGAGCTACCTCCAATCAAACTCATTCCCACTTTGTAGAAGTAGCCCCAAGAGTCAGTGACCTCTGGGGTTGCAGGGAGCCTGCCCAACACGCCTAACGCTGGGAGAAGAGCTAGGGTTGAATAAGTGAAAGACAGAATGAAAGTTCTAACTTCCACCTGAAGAACTCACGACCATTTCTCATCATTTTTATCCCCTTCCAAATAAGCCTTTGCACATAAAGCAATTCTTCGCACATTATTCTCTCATTTCTGATATGCCTTTATGTCTACATTAGAAACTAAGAATATTTCTAGCTAAAGCACTTTTAAAAGCTCAATCATTGCCGCTATGCATAATTGTTCAAGGGTTTTTGTTTCTTTCTCCCTCAGAGAAATGCATTTCTGAGTCAAAATGCGTTAAAGTTTTAGAATGAGATTCAGAGTTAACTTTTGAAAACATGCACCCAGATTCCCTTTTAGAGTCAAGATTTTTTTTCTGGTGTACAGCTGAAGTATTCATTTATCTTGGTTATTTTTGACAGCTCTTCAGTATACTATAAATGTTTGGTGAGCAAATTTCCAAATTATTCTGCTAAAGAGTAGGACAGATAGATTTTTAACCCCTGAAAAGTATACCTTCTGCTAAATTTCTATTTTAACCCAATAACTATTTATTTTGAAGTAGGTAAAGTACTTCTGAACCGATCAATTTATAAAACTCGTTATAAATAATTGCTTTTAAAAATCAGTTTTTAAATATGAGTTTCTATGACCACGCAAATATAGATACTGAGTGTGAGTTTTTATTATTCAAAAGCTGATGACACAGTTTACATATGATCTATCTTCTCTTCTTCCTTTTTAGTCACACACTGTAAAATCCATGCAAAATTCACAATCAGTGGCTCTCAGTATAATCACAGAATTGTGCTTTCATCATCACAATTTTAGAACATTTTAATTGCTAAAAAACAAAACAGAAAACCTATATCCCTTATACAACCCGATTATTGACACTTAGTAATGGTCTGGTGTCTTCGTTACACTTGATTAGAGAATATTGAAATATTACTGTTAATTATAGTCCCTAGTTTGCATTAGGTGTATTTTTCCCCATATACCACCCTGTTATCTACCCCTTATAATAATGATGTACATTTGTTCTAGTTCATGGAAGAACATTCTGATATTTATTCTATTAACCACATTCCTCAACCACAGCAGGGCTCACTGTGTTGTACAATCCCATGTTTCATCCTCGAGCTTTCCTAGTGATATGAACGACCCTAAATTTCCCCTCTCAACCACAATCAAACCCATAATTCAGAGCTGTTGATTACACTCACAATAATGTGCTACCATCACCTCTAGCCGTTTTCAAACACTTACAATCCACTTTATTAAAAATTCTGCAAAAAAGTATCAGCTCTCCATTCTCTACCCTCATTCTATCTCCCATAACCTATACTCTAGATTTTAATTCCATCAGTTTGCTTATTATAATTAGTTCATATTCATGAGATCATACAATATTTGTTCTTTTCTACCTGGCTTATTTCACTCAACATAATGCATGTCCTCAAGGTTTATCCATTTGTCTCATGTGTCAGGACTTCACTTCTTCTTATAGCTGAATAATAGTCCTTCAAATGTGTATACCACAGTTTGTTTATCCATTCCTTATTTGATGGAGACTTGGGTTGTTCCTGTCTTTTTGTAATTGTGAATAATACCACTATAAACTTCAGTGTGCAAATGTCTGTTCATGTTCCTGCCTTCAGTTCTTCTGAGTATATCCCTAATAGCAGAATTGATCAGATGGCAATTCTATATGTAGTTTCCTGAGAAACCACCAAACTGTCTTCCACAGTGGCTATATCATTCTACATTCCCACCAGCAGTGAATAAGTGTTCCTATCCTCTCCAACACTTGTAGTTTTCTGTTTTTGTTTGTTTTTTTTTAATAGTGGCCATTCTAGTAAGTGTGAAATGATACCTCATAGTGGTTTTGATTTGCATTTCCATAATAGCTATGGAATGTTTTCATGGGCTTTCTCTGTTGTGAAAAATAACATATATATAAAAAAAGCAATAAATTTCAAAGCATACCACAACAATTAGTTATAGAACAGATTTCAGAGTTTGGTATGGGTTACAGTTCCACAATTTTAGGTTTTTCTTTCTAGTTGCTCCAAGACACTGGAGACTAAAAGAAATATCAATATGATTCAGCAATCGTGCTCATTTGTTAAATCCTATATTCTCTGTTATAACTCCACCTTCTTCTTTGACCTTTCTCCCACTCTTTGGGGGTATTTGGGCTATGCGCATTCTAACATTTTCTTGTTGGAAAGGGCTATCAATAATATGGAATAGGGGGATGGAACTAGTTGATGTTCTGGAGAGTCTGGCCCCTCTGGGTTCAAGGACTTATCTGGCCTAGGAATCCATCTGGTGGTTGTAGATTTCTGGAAAGTAATCATAGCGCATGGAACCCTTGTAGAACCTCAGATAAAGCCCTAGGTGTTCTTTAGGGTTGGCAGGAATGGTTTTGGCTGGGGGTTGGCAAACCATGATAAACAGCAATATCTAGCTGAAGCCTGCATAAGGGTAGCCTCCAGAACAGCCTCTCAAACTCTATTTGAACTCTCTCAGCCACTGATACCTTACTTGTTACAATTCTTTTCCCTGTTTTGTTCAAGAATGCATTGTCGATCCCACGGTGCCAGGGCCAGGCTCATCCCTGGGAGTCATATCCCATGTTGCCAGGAGATTTTCACCCCTGGATGTCATGTCCCATGTGGGGTGGGGGGTGGGTAATGATATTACTTGCAAAATTGGGCTTAGAGAGACCACATCTGAGCAACAAAGGAGGTCCACTTAGGCATAACTATAGGTAGGTTTAGCTTCTACACTACATAAACAGGCTTCACAAGAGCCAGCCTCAATACCAAGGGCTTGGCCTATTACCTTGGGAATCCCTTAAGTTTGAGACAGTATTAGGGATTTCTCTGGTGGTAAAGTTTAACAGTTTTCATATTTTCTCTCCCACCCCTCAAGGGACTTTGCCAATACTTTTTAATTATCTGCTCAACATACTTTGGGATGTATCCGGGCCTTACATTAAGGTATACAGAATTACAGGCCCTCAATTCCTTTCTGGGCTCCCTGTGTTTGGGTTGTTTAAATAATCTATCCTGACAGGTTGAGTTAGAATATGTGCTACATCATTGATTGCAAACCAAGTATTCATACATTAAGAATGTTCTTATTGTATGCTGAATGATTTTATTAATTAAAAATATGCCCCCCCCCACACACAAAAAAAAAGAATATGTGCTACAGAAAATTTAGATTTTGGACAAAATAAACCTCTCTTCCTTTGGTCTCATAGAATAGGTGAAGTTCTGAAGTACTGACAATGTCCTCCTTACCTCTGTATCTGAGTTACCTTAGTCCCGACCCGATCAGCTTTGTTCTCTTATTGAAGCCAGATCTCTTCTTCCATTTCTTTAACAGTTGTTGTATGTGGCAATGCTGACTTTCAGACCTGCAGAATTCATACTCTGAGTCTTAGGTGTCACATAGGTACCCAAAGTTCCAGGGAAGTACCAGGTTATGCATATATAGCACAGCCTCTCAAAACCTAGAAAAAGCAATTATAGCTCCAGACTAAATGTGACTGCTATAGCAACTTACAGCCAGGTCCCTATTTTCTTATAAGTATTTTCAAAATGAGACCATATAGTATTTGCTCTTTTGTTTCTGGCTATTTTGCATCACCTAACGGCCCACAGGTTCATCCACAATGTTGCATGCCTCACAACTTCATTTCTTTCTGTAGCAGCACAATACTCAATCATATGTAAACACCACAGTTCACCATTCTACTTTTCAGTTCATCTACTTTTAAGCCATTTGTATTTCCTCTTTGGAAAATCATCTATTCAAGTCTTTCACCCATTTTTAAATTGGGTTGCTTGCCTTTTTTATTGTTGAGGTGTAGGATCTCTTTATATACTGGATATCAAACCCTTATTGGATATATGGCTTTCAAATATTGTCTTCCATTGAATAGGCTGCCTTTTCATCTTTTTGAAAAAAATCCTTTGAAGCACAAAAGTATTCACGTTTGAGGCGGTCCAATTTATTTATTTCTTCTTTCATTGCTTGCGCTTTGGGTATAAGGTCTAAGAAACTGTCCCCTACCACAAGATCTTGAAGATTCTTCTGTACATTTTCTTCTAGGTGATTTATGGTCCTGGCTCTTAAATCAGGTCTTTGATCCATTTTGAATTGAATTTTGTAAATGGTGTGAGACAGGGGTCTGTTTTCATTCTTTTGGATATGGATATCTAGTTCTCCCAGCACCATTTGTTGAAGAGACTATTCTGTCCCAGCTGAATGGACTTGGCAGCCTTGTCAAAAATCAATGGACCATAGATGCAAGGGTCTATTTCTGAACTCTCAATTTGATTACATTGATCAACATGTCTATCTTTAGGACAGTACTTTTTGTAGGACAGATGTCCTGTTAATGAACTCTCTGTTTCTTTTTATCTGTGAATATTTTAAATTCATCCTCATTTTTGAAGGACACTAATGCTGGATAAAGAATTCTTGGCTGGCAGTTTTTCTCTTTCAGTATCTTGAATATATTATACCACTGCCTTTTTGCCTCCATGGTTTCTAATGAGAAATCAGAACTTAGTCTTAATCTCTTTTCTCTTGCTGCTTTCAGAAATATCTCTTTATCTTTGACTTTTGACATTCTGATTAGTATGTGTTTTGGAATAGGTCTATTAGGTTTTATCCTGTTTGGATTATGAAAGGTTTAGGAGGCGAAAGGGTGAGAAAGAAGAAAAGTAGACCAGGAAATTTAAAGTGGGGGGGGGGATTTATTTCTGCACTCCTGGGCAGAGCTCACCAAACCCAAGATGGAGGGAGGTGAGTGCGCGCGTGGGCTTTGGCACGGGCAGCTTTGAAGGATGGAGGTCAGGTGACGTCCGGAAGGGGCAGTTCACTAGTTCCTGAAGTCAGGTTGGGAGGGGCGGCACAGCCTCTGCAGCTCCAGTTGCAGTGCCCTTCCCCGTTCCCCCGACCTAACAGATTACACTGCACTTTTTGGATATGTATATTCATGTCTTTTCTAAGGACTGGGAAATTTTCGATCCTTATTTCCTCAAATATTCTTTGTGCTTCTTCCCACCTCTCTTCTTCTTCCTGAACACCCATCACATATATCTTTGTGCA
>PVIY010020120.1:0-44608 GCA_004026745.1 Myrmecophaga tridactyla | reverse complement strand
TAACCCATGTTTTAATTCTTCCTTTCATGTCCTCTTCCTCGCAATTTTTCCTCTACTTTCAATTCATTATCTTAATATATTTCATACTGCTAAAAGCTAACAAATACTTTCTGAAACAATGTACAAATATAAACACATAAGCAAATGGATGAATAAATAAATAAGATCCTTCATAATTTTAAATATTTCGGTTACCTCCCCTCTCAGTCTCCCTCTTTCCAAGGAAGGAAAGCCTAATATTTTTAGTTTTCACCATCCAATTCATGTGTCCCCGATGAGTTCATTTTAGTTGCTAGGGAAAGGAATGGAGTTTTGGAGGAGAATTTGGCATGAAGACTTTCCAAAACAGCTAATGTATGTGAGGGAAATGGATGGGAAGGTGGAGATTGCTAAGGCCAAATGATGGTGGTCTAGGAATCCCCATTGCAGGGTTTGAGAAATGCTAACAAATAACCTGAATTATTTTGAAATTACTTTTATTGCCATATCCTGGGCTCCTCGACTGAACCACTAGTCTGATCATAAATCATGTGGACAATGCCTTTCTAAACAGATTGTGGGAACCTATAAGAGAATAATTGGGAGAAAGTATGGCACTCATTGTGGTAGGGCCCATACTGGACCTCACGGGGAGAATTCAGAAAGGAGGGAAACAAAGGCATTCCTGGAGAGGCACCTATATAAATAAAAGCTTGAAGCTGAGACTAAACAATAAATGAAATTTAAAAATATGGGGTAACTGTCTTGTAGTGAGGAGACTGACTTGATTGGCACAGAGAAAATTCTTGTGGGCTCCAGGAAAGACAGTGTGGGCAGAACAGAGGAATTAGACCCTAGCTGCTATTGGTTCATGAGCAGGAAAGTGACACAATGAAAATAGTATTTTAAACATATTAATAATAGTAAAGTGGGCTAAGGTAGTTATAATAGGTTGGAGAAAAGAGGTGGCTCTAAAAAATTCTGGAAGAAGAATCAACAAGACATGAAAACAGGCTAGGCTTAAGCAAAAGAAGAAGTTCAAGGTGGGTATCATGACTAAGATTCTATTCAGGAAGCATTTAAGAATGATCACACTCTCAAAAGAAAAGACTTCATGAAGGACAAGCAAGGGAGGAAGGATCGGCTGAAGACATTATATTGGGTTTCAGTAGAATACTGGGTCATCAAGAAATGTGGGTAGCTGAACATATAAAATTGGAGTAAAGTAAGTGCTCAGAGCTTGAAATCATCTGTATAGAGGTTCTAGATCAAGCTTTGTGAACAAAAGAGCAACCAAAGAACATGGGCTCTCTCTTTGTTTTTTAAAAATTTGTTTTTATCTAAAAATTAAATTGTACTCATATTTGAAATTTGGAAAATATAGAAAACTATACAGAAGAAATGTAAAACTACTTGGAATCCTACCTCCCAGAACCATAAGCCCTCTGGTATATACCCTTTCAATCTCCCTTCTTCTATGCATATGTTTTTGTTTCTTTTAAAAAATTTTTAATTGTATATTTAAGGAAAAATCAGGCAAAAATACAGCATTCCCATATACTCACCTATTGTTGATGTTTTGCATTAGTGTGGAAACTTCATTACAATTGCTGTAAGAATCTTAACGTTATATTATTAACTATAGTCCACAATTTACATTAGATGTATTTTCCCCCATATACCACCTGATAATTAATGCCCTGCATGAGTTGGTACATTTGTCACAATCCATGAAAGAACTCTTCTTTATTTTTGCTATTAGCAATAATCTGTCATGTACAATAAGGTTCACTATGTTATACAGTCCTATGTTTTATCTTTTAATTTTTGTTTTGGTAATAGATATGACCTAAATTTCCCCTTTTAACTGCATTCAGATATATAATCCAATACTGGTACACTCACAAAATTGTACCACGGTGACCATAATCCATTTCCAAAACTTTACAATCAACTTAAACAGAAATTCTGTACATATTAACTCCCTGTTCTCTACCCTCAACCCAGCCCCTAGTAACCTATATGCTAGATTCTAATTCTATGAGTTAGCTTATTCTAATTATTTCATATCAATGAGATTATACAATATTCGTCCTTTTGTGTCTGGCTTACTTCACTCAGCATACTGTCATCACAGTGCACCCATGTTGTTGCATGTTTCAGGACTTATTGCTTTTTATGGCTGAATAATATTTCACTGTATGGATATACCACATTTTTGTTTACCTGTTCATTGGCTGACAGACGTTTGGGTCGCTTCCATCTCTTGGCACTTGTGAATAATGCTGCTATGAACATTAGAATGAAAATATCTGTTTCAGCCCCTGCTTTCAATTCTTTTGGATATATACCTAATAGCAGGATTCCTGGGACATATGGTAATTCTATATTTAGCTTTCTGAGGAACTGCCAAAATGTCTCCCACTGAAGCAGCACCATTTTACATACAATGAATGTGTTCCTATTTCTCCACATGCTCTTCAACACTTTTAATTTTCTGTCGTTTTAATAGTAGCCAAACTAGTGGGTGTGAAATGGAATCTCACTGTGGTTTTTGATCTGCATTTCCCTCATAGCTAGTGATGTTGAGCATCTTCTCATGTGCTTTTTAGCCATTTGTTTTTGTTCTTTGGAGAAATGTCCATTCAAGTCTTTTGTCCATTTTTTGATTGGGTTGTTTGTCTTATATTATATTATTGAGTTGTAGGATTTCTTTATATATTCTGTATATTAAACCCTTAACGGATATGTGGTTTCCAAATATTTTCTCCCATTGAGTAGGTTATCTTTTACTTTCATGTTAAAGTCCTTTGATGTACAAAACATTTTAATTTTTTATTAGATCCCACTTAACTATTTTTTCTTTCATAGCTTGAACTTTGGGTGTAAAGACTAAGAAACCATTGCCTGACACAAGGTCCTGAAGATGCTTCTCTACATTTTTTTCTAGGAGTTTTATAATCCTGGTTCTTATATTTAGGTCTTTGATCCAAATTTTGAATTGATTTTTGTATATGGTATGAGATGGGGACTCCCTTCATTCTTTTGCACTTGGTTCCCCTAGCACCATTTGCTGAAGAGACAATTGTTTCCCAATTGAATGGACTTGGCAGACTTGTCAATAATCAAGTGACCATATTTCAAAGATGCCTGCTCTATAAGGGTATTCTAGCATTCGCTCTTTTCTTTGGCATATAAGCATGCAAAACCTTATTATTTCTTTGAGGTAGGAGTATATTTTTATTTCTTAAATGTCATACTATGGAGATCAAATTCTTAAGCATGTTTGTGCAGCTCAAAAATAAAGATATATTAAGAAAAACAAAACGCTGGTCTAAGTGCAAGACACACTTAAAGCAAGTTTTACTTTTGGTTATATTTTCTTTGTATATTATACACATTTATTGAACTTGTTGCAGTTTGAAGTAAAAAAAAAAATTCCAAAATGTATGCACAATAATCTTAGAATGTTTACAGCATACAAAAAAAAAATCAATTGACTAAATCAATTGAGGGTCTATTTCTGAATTCTTAGTTTGATTCCATGGGTCTCTCTATGTGTATATACTTCTTCCAGTATCCTGCTGTTTTGAACACTGTACATTTGTAATAAACTTTAAAGTCAAGAAATTTGAGTCCTCCAACTTCATTCTTCTTCTTCAGGATGTTTTTGGCTATTCAGGGCCTCCTACCCTTCCCAATGAACTTGATAATTGGCTTTTTCTATTTATGCAAAGTAGGCTGTTGGAATTTTGATTGGGATTGGGTTGAATCTGTAAATCACTCTGCATAAAATTGACAACTTAATGATATTTAGTCTTTCAGTCCGTGAACACAGAACGCCCTTCCATTTATTTTTTTGATTTCTTTTAGCAATTTTGTTGTTTTCTTTGTACAAGTCCTTTACCTCCTTGGTTATTCCTAGATATTTATCCTTTTACTTGCTATTGTAAATGAAATTTATGTCTTGATTCCCCCTTCTGATTTCTCATTACTAGTGTATAGAAACATTATTGACTTCTGTGGGTTGATCTTGTACCCTGCCATTTTGCTGAATATATTTACTAGCTCTAGTAGCTTTGTTGTAGATTTTTTTGAGACTTTCTACTTACAGGATCATGTCATTACAAATAGTGAAAGTTGTCCTTCTTCATCTCCAACATGGATGCCTTTTATTTCTTTTTCTTGCCTAACTGCTCTGGCTAGAAATTCCAGCACAATGTTGAATAGCAGTGGTGACAGTGGGCATCCTTGTCTTGTTCGAGATTTTAGAAGAAAGCTTTCAGTCTTTTACTTTGGACTATGTTAGTCGTGGGTTTTTCATATATGCTCTTTAACATGTTGAGGAAGTTTCCTTCTATTCCTATTTTTTCAAAGTGTCTTTATTAAGAAAGGATGCTGGATTTTGTCAAATGCCTTTACTGCATCAATTAACATGATTATGTGGTTTTTCTCTTCATTTTGTTAAACTGGTGTGTTACATTAGTTCATTTTGATATGTTAAACCACCCTTGCATACCCTTGATAAAACCCGCTTGATCGTGGTGTACAATTCTTTTAACGTGCTTTTGGTTTCTATTTTCAAGTATTTTGTTGAGGATTTTTAAACCTCTATTTAAAAGAGAAATTGGTCTCTAATTTTCTTTTCTTGTAGTATCTATATCTGGCTTAGGTATTAGTGTGATGTCAGACTCATAGATTGAGTTGTTTAGTGTTCCCTCCTCTTCAGTTTTTTGGAGGAGTTTGAGCAGGATCGGTATTTATTCTTCTAGGAGTGATTGGTAGAATTCACCCATGAAACCATCTGGTCCTGGGTTTTCTGTGTTGGGAGGTGTTTTTTTTAAGGCAATTTTATTGAGATATATCATGTATTCACATAGCATACTAATCATCCAAATTCTACAAACAGTGGTTCATAGTATCATCATATAGCTGTGCATTCATCACAATTGATTTTTGAACATTTTCTTACTCCAAAAACATAAAAATAAAAATAAAAGTAAAAAAAAAAAATACCACCTCAAAACATCCCATATGCACACCCCCCCCCCCATTATTTGTTTATTTTTTGCCTTTTTTTTTCTTACCCATCTTTTCCCCATGGGTAAATGGAATGTCGGTCACAAGGATTTGATAATCATACAGTCACACCTTTAAAGCTCAAGAGTTACTCAATTACCTCCAAGAATCAAGGTTATTGGATTACAGTTCAACAGTTTCATGTATTTCCCTCTAGCTATTCCTATACACCAAAACTGAAAACAGATATCTGTATACTGAGTAAGAATAACCTCCAGAATGACCTCTCGAGTCTATTGAAATCTCTCAGCCACTGAAACTTTATTTTCTTAAATTCCTTTTCCCCCATTTGGTCAGAAAGTCTTTCTCAATCCTATGATGACAGGGCCAGGTTCATCCCCAGAGGTCAAGTCACATGTTGCCAGGGAGATTTACAACCCTGGAAGTCATGTCCCATGTAGAGGGGAGGGAAGTGAGTTCACCTGCGGAGTCAGCTTAGAGAGAGAGGCCACATCTGAGCAACAAAAGAGGTCCTCTGGGGGTAACTCTTAGGCATAATCATAAGTAGGCTTTGCTCTTCCTGTGCAGGAATAAGTTTCATTAGGGCAATCTCCAAGAACAAGGGCCTGGCCCATCAAGTTGGCAATCCCCAATGATTGTGAGGATATCCGGTCTTCTCCAGATGGGGAAGTTTAATATTTCTACCTTTCACCCCAGTCCCTCAGGGGGACTTGGAAAATACCTTTTAATCTTCTGCCCCGATTACTCTGGGATGTATCAGGGCATCACACCAACCTGCGCAAACCAACAAGATCTTACTCCTTACTCTAGATTCTATGTAATTCTGGTGTTCAAATAAGCTGACCATACAAGTTAGATTAGATAGTGTGCTATCAAAAATATAAACTTTGCACTAAATAAACATCTCTTCCTTTGGTGTCATAGAGAAGTTGAAGTTTCAAAATACAGTCAAATCATCCTTTACCCTTTAGTCTGATTTACATTATTCCCACCCAGATCAGCTTCGTTCATATCTCTAAATGAAATCTGACCATTTTTTCAGTGTTTTTACCAGTTACTTTATGGAGTAATGTTGACTTTCATAGCTGCAGAACTCTTTCTCTGAGTCTCAGATGTCACACAAATACCTGAAGATTCAGGTAATGACCAGGTTATACACAAAGAACTCAGCACCTCAGAATTTAGAAATAACGGGGTACAACTCCAGAATAGATGTGACTGCTGTAAGAGCTTTCAATCTAGGAAACTTTACAAGTCTTCACGTGATAGCCTATGCTCTTGAATTCAATTCTAGAGTTTGCACAATATTGTTAGTCCATATTTGTGAGGCATTATAATATTTATCTTTTTGTTTCTGGTTTGTTTCATTCCCCATACTGTCCTTAAGTTTAGCCTAGTTGCATGCCTCCCAACTTCACTCCTTCTTGCAGTTACCCAATAGTTCATTGTATGCATACACCACAGTTCCCCCTTCCATTCCTCAGTCCACGTACCCTTAGGGCTGCCTTCATCCCTTGTACGCCATGAACCCTGCTGCCATAAACACCCATGTGCAAATGTCCATTCATGTCCCTACTCTCAGCTGTCAGGAGGTTTTTGAATAGTGATTCAATCTCTTTACTTGGAATTGGTATGTTGCGCTCTTCTATTTATTTTAGTTATTACAGTTTTTTTGTGTGTTTCTAGGAATTTGTCCATTTCCTTGAGGTGGTCTAATTTGTTGGCATACAGTTGTTCATAGCATCCTCTTATTTTCCTTTAATTCCTGTGGAATTGGTAGTAATGTCCCCACTTTCATGTGTGGTTTTTATTATTTGCATCCTTTTTTTTTTTTTTCCATTTTCAGACTAGCTAAAGGTTTGACAATTTTATTTATCTTTTCTTAAAACCACCTTTTGGTTTTGGTGATTCTCTCTATTGCTTTATATTCTCAATTTCATTTATTTCTGCTCTAATCTTTGTCATTTCTTTCCTTCTTCTTGCTTTGGGTTTAGTTTGCTGCTCTTTTTCTAGTTTCTCTGGATGTGCGGTTAGGTCTTTGATTTTAGCTCTTTCTTCTTTTTTAATGTAAACACTTAGGGTTATATATTTCTCTCTCAACAGTGCCTTTAGTGCAGCCATCAATTTTGATATGTTGGGTTCTTGTTTTCATTTGTCTCAAGATATTTGCTGATTTCCCTTGCAATTTATTCTTTGAACCAATGATTAAGAGTGTGTTAACTTCCATATTTTTGTGGATTTTCTAGTTCTCTGCCTTTCCTCTGTTCCTCCTTTAGGAATCTTCATCTTTTCTGTCTATTTTTGTGCAGAATTTTCTCCTCAGTGCCTATGATGTGTTTAAATTCTCTCTCTCACTTAGTGCCCCTTTTCTTTACAGTTTTCAGTTCTAGGCCCTATTCTGTCTTAGAGCTAACTGTTCAGCACCACCACCCCCACCACCCCCCCAATGTATTTTTTTCTGTGAAGTTTTTCTGTCTCTGGTTTCTTCCCTGTTATGGAATCCGGCCCTGGGGGAGGGGGGCAGCCAGATGAGGTCAATCCAGAAAAGTCCGTTTTGCATTTAGGTTTTCCTGCCAACAATAACTAGATTGATACACATACCTCTTGCCAACAGTTTGCTGCAGCCTCTCTTATTTTTCCTCCCTGGGGCCCTTTTGTATGCAGCACACAATACGACTCAGTGGTTTATTTCCACCCTGGGTCTCTACGGATTGGGGTTCCTGTGCCTGGATATGCATGGGGCTCTAACAAGCTGCCAGTGGCTCCATCATCTGCATCCAAGGCTGGAGGGACCTGGGCCATGCTGTCTCTGAGCCACTCCCAAGTTGCATGGGACAGAGTGAGGGGGTGGGATACGGACTGGCAGGACTGGCAGTTCTGAGACGGGAATTTCCTACCTGTTCTTGGAGATTATTTTTCTTTTTCTTTGATTCAGCATTTATGCAGTCCTTCTCCCATCTCTATAGTCCCTCAGAGATCTAAGCAGTAGGATTTGTCCTTTTATTAGCTGATTCTGAGGGCAGATTATTCCATCTTACATTGCCATGTTTGATGATGCCACTCCTCTTTATGCATATGCTTTTTTTTTTTTTTAACTTTATATATAGTAGTATGGCATAGCTCAGGACTTCCTAATTTTGTCCCACCTGCCAATAACCACCTCCTGGGAAACAAAAGTGTTACCAGACAAAGGCCGTGGATTCTTTTGCCTGACACACTCAACAACCAATGCCTGAGACACCAGGATTTCAAAGAGAGAACGAGTTTATTGCTGGGAACATAGTAGGAGAGCATATGGCCTAGCGTCCCAAAATCTGTCTCCCTGAGCTGCAGTAATTCTGATAGTTTTATTAGAGAAAAAGATGGGCAGGGTTTAGCATAATGAGCACAGTGGCCCCAGATGGCGTAATTAGAGGGGATCTAATTATCGAGCATGTGCAGATTGATTACATGCTTAGAGAACGCATGCAAGAAATGGCACAATGAGGTACAGGTGACTTGTAGGTTAAAGTCTAAGCTACTGTGCATGTTAGGCCCACTTTGGTTAGATCCCGTCAAGATAACTTTGGACTCAGGGTGGGTTAGTTTTGGGCTGACCCAAGACCTTTCATGAATAAACATTAGGGGCTGTCTTTAGTGAGTACAAGATTCTAAAGCTGAAAAACTGGATAACAGGGTACAAACGAAGGTTAGGCACAAGGTTAACAATCACAGGTGCAGAAGATAAAGGCATATACAATCAGAAGATAAAAAGAGATCAAGGCAGCTGGAACACAATTTAGAGATTTCAGGAATTTCCCTCTATCTACTCCAATAGACCAGAAAGCAAAAATGAATATCTGTCTAATGATTCAGTAATCAAAATCATCCCTTAAATCCTGATTTCTCAGTTACAAGAGTCTGTCTTTCTTCAAGTTTGGGAAAGTTGCAAATACTAGATCCCTTCCTTAGAGACAAACAATATACATTAGTACCTCAGAATCCCTACATGGTCAGACTATAGAAATACATAATGAATAGCTGATAATCTTGTTTGTGCAGGGGATGATTTTCACGCACACCTGAGCATCATCGTGAACTGCTTTTCCTTTGGAAGGGGAAATACAGTGGTCAAGAGCTTTGGAAGCTGACAGGCCTGGATTCAAAACCAGACCTCTCAGCCTTGTTCTCTTTTGAAAACTGCCACCTAAGCATGACTTCCCTGAAAAGGAGGATGTGAGTGCTTACCTCAGAGAACTGGGGTGAGATTTGAAAGCAATAATGGATGTAAGCACCAGTACTGTGTCTGGTCCATGGTTATCACTTTAAAAGCTGGGCTGGCTTTGATGATTAGAATAATCACTAGTCTGGATTTTTCACCTAACCATAAAACACAATTATCTCCCTATGTCACCAAATGTTTTGTAAAACCCTTTTACGACTCCGCAGTAGTCTATTGTATGGTTATCCCATAATGGATTTACCTAATTCTGTAATGTGGGACATTTATTTTCAATTTTTTCTTTTACAGTTAATGCTTCAATGAACAAACTTACTAAGAAATCACTGACAATATCTCTGATTAATTCCATATGATTGACTCTTAGAAATGGAATTGCTGGATAAGGGGTCACAAATACTTTTAAGGTTTTTGGTACACATTGCTAAACTGTCCTCCTGAAAAAAGCATGTATAAATTGCATTTTCACTATGGGCGGCCTAGTCTCCCACATGTTCTAATATTTGTGTTAGGATGATAGTGGAGACTGGCTGCTAAACAGAAGCAGAAAGAAAGAAAAGTTGTGTTACATTTACGTTTGCTTTAGGTAGAGGCAGGAGAAAGAAGTTAAATACATGGATTAACTATTTGAAAGATAACAAACCCATTTTCAACAGGCCTGCAATTGAGCTGGAACAAGCCTGGAGGTGGAAGTCTTGTAAAGATAAACCTAAAGGGGCCAACTCCAACATTTTCAGACAGAAGGTAAAAGTAAGTTATAAATATAGATTAAGGCAAAGGTGATAATAATTTGGAGAACAAATGGAAATCATCAAAATGACAGTTGTTTGCTTGAGTCACTGCAAGAAATCCTGTTGTTTAATTTGTTAAGATGTTTTTGCAATAGTAAACATTAAAGGGTTGGTTATTTAGTCCCTAATGACCATAATAGGAGTGCATTTACATGCACAATGACAGAGTATTGAGATGGTCTTGCAAGTAATAACCAAACACTGAGGTCCTTAGAAGTAGTGTATGTCTCTGTAATTTGGATTTCCCCCCTTACCTGTCTGGGGTGTATATTTATTGTGTCTGCAGATACGATTGTGTGTGAGGTTTTCACACAGTCTATTCATATTAGTACTCTTGTCCTCAAGGAGAAAGAGAAAACCAGTCAACTGAGATGGGGAAATCACTGATAGCGTATTTCCAAGATTAATCAAGAATGTATGGGAATTAGCAATTTCTCCTTCAGCTATACATGGTATTTTCATTCTCAGATACCAAGGAGAGCTACTTTCCAATGATATATTCAGCAAAGAATCAAACTGACATTCTACATAATGCCACAAAATGTCATCAGATTATTCTGGAATTACATTTCATACTTTAAATGATTTTACTTATTTTTAGATGCTGCTAATTAAATACAAAAAGTGAAAGACCCTATTCATAACCTTAAAAGTTACTCCTCTCTCAACTTCTATGTAAGGCTTTGGGTGAGTAACATGGATTATCCTGTTTTATTGCTTATGTTTAATAATTAGCTGGAAAACTGTAAAATCCCTAGTCACAGACCAAGAAGGAGGAATTTTAAAATGGCTAGAAAATTAGCAAAACACTTAACTTCCGATTTAGTTAAATAATTCACATTTTTTTTTATCACTGAAGATACTAGTTAGCAAAATGATTATGAGGCCTATGCCTTGGGTTCTTGAGCTAAAAAAAAGAGAGAACTAATACTCTTTATTTATCTCCCTCACAACAAGTATTATGAAAAGTTAAGAGTTTTGTTTTAAGAAGCATTTTCAATCAGGAATAAAAGTTTCTATTAAACTTGGAAAGCAATCATAGAATTACAGATATTATGTAAAAGCACTCACCCGAGGAAAGAAGGGTAGAAATGTTCTATGCAAGACAACCAATATAACGGCTGATGGAAAACCGATTTTAAGGAATCTGAAGCAGAAACATCCATGCCATGCTGAAAAGTCCTAAGGAAATGCAAATAAATTCTGTCAGAATAAAAAGCAAATATGAACTATATGAACTGTTAAGACCATTGAAACAACTTCTGACTTTGATTTAGTATTATTTCTTGTCTTTTCAGTCCACATCCTGCTTTTCGTATCCCCATGTTTCTCAAAGGTGACCTTTCTGTGCCCTGTTCATCTTGTAGAATAAGCCACCTGCTAATAAAATACACTTGGAAATTTTTTAGACTTTTACTACATAATCTACTTGGACACCATTTTTTTCCTCACTAAATTCCAAATAAGAACAAACTCCTTGAATAGACTTCCATGTCAGATTATCATATTTCCATTCCATTAATTCCACGGTGAGACCTAGAGGAAAAGGCAGAATGTAGGTAAGGATCACTCAGATGCTTTTCTAAGGAGTCTGGATTTTGAACTAACAAAGGGGCATCGAGTTTATAGCATGAGAGTGATACTAGCAGTTTTACAATTCGGAAAAATCAGGTGACCAGTAGTAAGGAGAGGATAGTGGATTAGAAGGGGATAAAGACTGGGAAATATTGAAGATGCTACTGCAATAGTCCTGGCAGAAGAAAGATAATGGCCTAAACCAAGGCAGAAGTAGAGGAAATAGTGAGTAGGAGACAAACATAAAAAAAATGTTAAATTAATAGAATTAACAATATTTATCCCCTAATGACATGGGGTAGGAAATGGTACAAGAAGGAATATAAAGGGGGAAAGAGTTAAGAGAAAGAGAGAAGCCTAGATGACTCCCAGGTTTTTACTTAGTTTTGGATAAGTTGGAGGGGAGGGGTTGAGTACATTCGAGAAGAGACATCAGTAGGAATTTGGGTTTACAGGAGACATCTGGGTTGAGGATATTGGTGTGGAAGTCATCAGCAGAATGGTGAAGCCATGGGAGAAGATGAAATTACCCAGAGAAAGTATAAGGTGAAAAAGATGGACAAGGACGGAATTACAGAACCCACTAACATGTAAAGGGTGAGCAGAGAAAAAAGAAGCACAAATAAATCCAGAAGGAATAATGAGAGAAGTAGATGGAGAGCCAGAGAAAGTGATGTTAAGGAAGCCATGGGAAGAGAAAATAGCCAATACCACAAAAGCTGCAGAGAGATTAAGTACATTGTAAATTGTAAAAAAGTAAATTCAGTTACTAATTAGAAGACCTATACAAGTTGTTTGTTTAGTAAGACAAGGGCAGATGCTCAACTGCAATGTACTGAGTGAATGGTAGGAGTAGAATAGGAGACAATGAGTACAAACTGCTTTATTTTTTGCATGGGCAGGCACCAGGAATCGGGGGTGGCAGGTGAGCGCTCTGCCACTGAGCCACCGTTGCACCACCCTACAAACTGTTTTTTTAAGGAAAGAAACACAATATTAAAAAAAAAAAGGATTATTAATTAATAAAGGATAGACTTAGGGAAAGGAGCCAGAAGATGGAACATCTAAGATTAAGGCCACAGAGTGGAAGGTAAATGCCATCAAGAGCTCAGGTGAAAAGATTTCCTTTGATTGGGAAGAGTCACACTTACATCAGAGACCAAAAAAGGGACATGGGGATTAGTAGGGATCAAGATACTTATCAAGAATGGAGATTAGAAATTAAATTGCATGTCTGATTTTCAAGAGGTCCTGAGAGAAGTATAGGGCAAAGCCATCTGCTAACAAATAATGAGATGGGCAAATTAGGCAGCTGGACAAAAGTGCAGAAGGTTGGTAGAGGGGGCTGCCCAGAGATTGGACAAAGAGTGAGATTGTTAAAAGGTACAAAAGGACAGCCAGGTGACTTCCCCAGCAGTATTCCCGATTCTGGATACAATCGCCAAGACAATGAGGGTATTGGGGAAGGACACGCAAGGGGACTGAAAGGAGAGTGCTGTGTAAATGGCAGAAGAGATGCTCCAACAGGGATGGAAAGACAGGCTGTCTCAAAGGAAGTGACAGACTGAGGGAAAACGATGGTCAAGAGATGGAGAACTTGGTGAGAGAGCAGGAGGGACTGGAGTTTGTGAACAGAGCCAAGTGGTATTGTAGACTGTGCTTGCTTTTCTACCTGCCTCTTGGAGTCCTTCACACAAATCCCCATTTGTCCAATTATCTGGGGGCAACTTGTATCTCCAAGAATAAGTATCTTGTCCAGAAAGGCCACATTGTCATGTTCAGCTAGAGCCATAGATTCCTCTGCCTTAAGACCTTCTTCAATAAGTCTTCCTTGACCACGCTATCTGAAATATATCCCTTCTCACCACCCCATCCTTCGCTGTTTGCTTATTTTGCTTTATGTTTCTTCATAGGATTTATCTTTACCTTCCATTTTTCTACATTTACTTTTTGTTGGCTAGCCCCTGCCCCAGGGTAGGGTCACGGAGGGTCATTTACACGCAACATATGGGCAGTGCAGGAGCACTGGAACCACACAGCCTGGATTTGTCTCATGGGTGTGCTTTTTACTAGCTGAGCAATGTTGTTTGGAAATTTACTTAGCCTCAGTTTTCTCATTTGTAAAACAGAGATAACAATAATAATCCTATCACAGGGTCCTGTGAGGATTAAGTGAGATAAGGCCTTAGCAAAGTGCCTCCCACCTAGCAAGGGCTCAACATACTTAAACTATTATCAGTAAGATAACAACACTAGCAAATAGGTTAAGAAGATCAATGATCTCAAAACTGACAGAGTCCCTAGTAGCTCTAAAAGTTTGCCTAGCTATGGTTTTATCCTCAATTTTTTTTTTAAGGAGAGCCTAATAGTAATGCAATGGTTATTTGATGCCAAAATTTCCTAGACTACAAACCACCGGCAACACGTTACTTAACATTTCTGCCATTACCTAAGCCTTTTTATTCCTGTGACAATTTCTCAATTGTACTGGTAACAGTTAAGGTTATTTGGCTATAAGAAATGTTATGGCAGATGTTTATGGTCTCAGAGGGGGTGGGATCTATACGAGCATTTAATTCCACAGCAAGAGCCCAAATTAGTTTCATTATTCTGGAGAGTATAACAGGGTGAAATTGGCCCACAAGCCTCAATGGGGGAATGAAATTATAAGCTAGCTATTAGATAACCTCTAATGATGTCTTGGTGTACAGTTAAAGAGGGGATTCTCTAAATAATTCAGAGTGGAGAGTAAAACACAACCTCATGAGCTAGAAAGTTATATTTTCCACAAAGCATAAAAGAATTTTGATATGAAATATTTAAATATTACTTTAAAAATAATTATCTATAGGCTGAGGCAGAATACATTTCTTCACATTCCCAAATTAGCAGACTCTAAACGTGGTTTTGCTTAAAGGGAAAAAAAGTGAATTTAGGGAAATGTCTTGCGTGTGCCCTTTCTCCAGCATCAACTAACCTATGCCTCTTTCCCTCACTAATATCATCCTGCCCCTGGGCTGACCACATCACCCCACTTCAGCACTCTATCCCTGATTCTTTTTAGTTTTGCTTCTCTGCCCACAATTATGATGCCCTCTTTTCTTTTCTTAACAAAACTGACTGGCTCCTTGGGCTTCTGTCGCCAGCTGCTAGAAAGAAATGATTCCAATGCACACCACTAGTGAGAACAAGTGACAGAAAGCTAAAAAGAGTTAGCTGGGTTTTATGCTTCACTTGTGTCACCCTCCTCTTGGCTGCCCTCCCAGGAGAACTGTATCTCATAATGTGATGCTAATGGAATAATCCCACAACAGAATTGAGGCAGCCCAAGGATGTAAGCTCCACAGAAGTGGAGGTGCAAGGCTAGACTTCTTGTACTATTCGTGCTTTCCATGGTGCCTGGGCCATTGGAGGTATTCAATAAAATAAAACTATCGCATGAAAAGTACCACCTCGGAAGAAGTAGAATTAGTTTGAAAACAAAGTATTGAGACAACACAGGAATATTTGGGATAACTGATGAAATAATGAGTCTTTCTGATGGACCTAAAATCACAGATAACTATGGATATGTAAAGATAACCCCATTCAATCTACTTTGCCAATTTCAACAGAATCATAAGTTGCTATTTTACTTGCATAAACCAGCACTCTCCATGGGGCTACAAGTAGTTGCCTAAATGTCATTAAGTGAGAGAAACCAGACACTTGTGGTCAAAAACAGTTCCCCATATTTCCCCTGCTCCGTTTGAATTTCTCATGATGAAAATAATTCCTTGAGGTAGGAAAATGATGAAGGTCACCGATCACTGGTACAATGGTTGGCTTCCAGTAGGTACATAGTAATACATGGTAAAAAATAGAATGAATGAATAATAAGAGTCACTGTCAGATTTGTGGGAAGGAGGATGAACTCTAGGGCCAACTGTGAAGAGAAATCTTGGGTGGGACACAGCAAAAGGGCAAGTTGAGAACAAGGTGTATGATGGAAAGGTAGAACAGGACTTGTCCCCAAGGATCGGAGTAGGGCACAGGCTTTCTCCCAAATTAAAGACCGGCCATTTTCTAGTGTTTCACTTGTTTAGGACCACATTTTAATTTCAGGTTGTTTTCTTGTTTTTTTTTAAATAGAGAATTTCCCTTTAAAGTAAGGTTTAGAGGGAGGGAGAGAAAATGAATAATTCAATCTAAGCAAAATGGTTAATACTGAAGAAATGTCAGTTTTTAGATCATTCTTCATTCTGCCAATCATTTGATTTTTTTTTTTTTTTTTTTTTTTTTCATGGGCAGGCACCGGGAATAGAAGCTGGGTCTCTGGCATGGCAGGCAAGAACTCAGCCACTGAGCCACCGTTGCCCGCACTCATTTGATTTTATATTTTTTATACTTTTATTTTGGTTCAGTCTACATTCATTTTTTACATCTTTGAGATATATAATTTATATACCATTCATTTCACCCATTTTAAGTGCATAATTCAATGATTTTTAGTCTATTCAGAGTTGTGCAACATTCACTACTATCTTATTCCTAACACTTGGCATCAATTAATCATTTACTTCTGTCTCTATAGATTCACCTATTCTGGATATTTCATGCAAATGGAATCATACAATATGATTGTGACTGACTTGCTTCACTTAGTGTGTTTCAAGATTCATCCTATTGTAGCAAGTATTAGTACTTCATTCCTTTCTATTTTTAAATAACATTCCATTGTATAAGTATACCACATTTTGTTAACCATTCATCAGTTGACAAACTCTGAGTTGTTTTTCATTTTTTGGCTATTATGAAATATGCTGCTATTGATATTTATGTACTAGTTTTTGTGTGGACATATGCTTTCATTTCTTTTGGGTAGATATCTAGGCGTGGAGTTTCTAGGTCATATGGTAACTCCACCCTTAATATTTTGAGGAACTGCCAACCTCAAAATGGCTGGTCGAAGTGTGCCAGCCATTTTGAAGTATAAAAATAAAGTTTTAATCCAACACATTCTGTTTGGTGAGGGCCACTGAAATGGTTTAAAAATAACAGGCTAAGGCAATAACCTCAAAACCCTAGCATTAGTTTGACATTGAAGTATGAACACAGCATCAGAATGCCTTGGAATTTAGTGATTCAAAAGCCATATGAGTGACACCAGATAGACCCCAAGTTAGGTCAGCTGAGTGTTGGCTTAGTGACCAATATTTGATTTGACAATGGCCTTTGCATGGTATGCTGTCAATTGCACTGAAATCCCATTCTTCCATGTTATTAAATGCTGTAACACTGGGGACAGTAAACTTTCAAAAGCTTCCACTCTCAGAAGGAGTTTTTATATGATACATATACATTTTGGAGATACATATACATGAAACATAATATAATTTATTATTTACTATTAATAGTAAAATTTCTCAGACTTTCTTAAGTTACTTGAGGGCAGATAATACATCTTGCTCACTGCTCTATCCCCTATGCTGTATCCTTGGGCCTAGGCATGCAACAGTGTTTGTTGAATTAAAACTAAATTGCATTTACTTGAAATTCGATGACTTAATTTTTTTTATGACTTAATTTTTAACTTGTTATATACAAACTGAAACTATTATTCTATGCAGCAAAATGCAGCATATAAAA
The DNA here is from genome assembly GCA_004026745.1 of Myrmecophaga tridactyla. Lineage (NCBI taxonomy): Eukaryota > Metazoa > Chordata > Mammalia > Pilosa > Myrmecophagidae > Myrmecophaga > Myrmecophaga tridactyla. The sequence goes on along the minus strand of PVIY010020120.1, from coordinate 27,376 downwards.
CCACTGCGTGGGCATGCATATGAGCAGGTGTATGAGTGCATTTTCGAGTGTGTAGTTTAACTGCCTTTACAAAAGAACTAAAAGCAATGAGCATTTTGGAAAATGCGTAGTGAATATTTTATATTTCAGCAGGTCTTTTTACCTGGAGGACAAGCCTAAAGTACTTCTTTTACAACATTCTAACAGAAAATCTACAAAGAAGAGTTAAAAAAGAGTACACATTTCACAAACAGGTTTCATTTTTCCTGCAAAGGCTTTAGAATCGTGTATTCCTGCCCTGGGATTTAGTTGTTCTGTGTTTAGCCTTGAAAGGAAAATGCCTTCTGTTTATCTGTCAGAACTACATGGAATAAAGGCAGTCATCTTCCAAAGAGGCATATCACATAGGAAGACAAAAATAAATGTCAGGTATAGTTTATAAAAATTCAGTACTATTGACATCGATTGTTAGTTTTACACCAATTCCTCAGAAATATATGGTTTAATTTTTTAATGTGAGATAGGGATATAATTTTGTCTAAAATGCTAATAATATAACAACTCCATGTCCTGGCTTTGAAAAGAAGCTATATAAATCAATAGAGTTCTTGTAATACACATACATTTTCTCTCTAGTGGTGAGGAACACACTGCCCTGTGGATTCCATTTTGTCAATACAAAGCAAAATATATTTCAACATTTAGATTTATATTCTAGGAAAACAATTATAAAATTTAAATCAATACGAATGAATAAACAGTGAAAATTTTTTATGAACTGAGAAACATTAAAAAAGAATTAGAGTATAATTTGACTTTCGTCCATGCTTCAAAGCAATATAGCTAGTTATACTTTATGTTAAAAAAACAACAGAGACAGTGCTTCATGTAAAATGTTCAGTTATCTTTGTTAAAATTAGCAATTTAAATTTATTGAATGAGATAATCCAATGCACAAATCACAGCAATTTGAGTACTGGCATAGTTGTTAAAAAATGGATCAAAAGACCATGGGTTAATAATAATGAATGCATGTTACATTATTATTATTATATGCAATCTTTGGTAATAATTTATTTGTTTTACAAATGCATTGGGAGGGGGTTAAACTTTTCTTTTCATCTTTGACAAACCATGAAATTCACTATTGCTCACCATGACCAATCCATGAAATTTGTGAGCTTTGTTCCTGATTTTCACAGGGCCTTCGTCTTAGATGAAATAGCCCGTTGAACTGAGAACACAGCAATTTTTTCATCTATGGCAAATCAGTTTAATTTACTGGGATTTATTATGGGCCTCAGACCAGGGGCTTTTCATGATTGTGAACCACTGAATATATAATGATATATAAACTTAAGGCAATTATCTCACTATTTCTTCTCCTTTCTGAACAAAGCCTCCATTTATAAAATTCTTTCTAACCTTGGGTTGCCAGAAAGTACAATCTGTAAACAATGGGTTTACTAAGTCAGTGGATGAAAAGTTTAGGGAAATGGAAATCAAAGCTGTTAATCACACTTAGAATTTCTAACAGAAAAGTCTCAAAATTTATTGAAAGTCAATATTTTCATATCACTCTGGAATTTTAAAGAAAGGAATACTTTACCTAATTTATCATAAGAAATGGAAATATTATTTGAAGATTTTACTATCCAAGAAGCTAAGAATATAAAATTATCCAGTCTTTCAGGATAAAGTGACAATTTTGGAGAATGGTTTCAATAAAATTATATTAATGTTTTATTATAGGTTCTATTCTTCCTTCTTCTATAACATTACAGATTTGAGTCAAATTAACTAGACATCAAAAGTAGTTCAAAATTTTTAGGTTGCTCTACTTCTTATTTATTTAGGTAAGGAAAATATTTCAACATTTTTTCAATGTAGTTATTTATTTCCATTTCCACTTGACATTGTTAGCTCAGACACTAAAGTCTAATATTAAAATACAAATCTGTGACAGATTAACTGATGAAGTAGAGCCTTTAAGCCTCATTGAGATTTGGGCATAGTTTAGAACAATTTTTTTCTTAAATTTATGTCTTATTAGAGCAATTTGCTTTGTAAAAGCAGTTGAAACTAAAAATATATTTTAAAAAAGAGCAAAAACAATCAGATATGATTTTATTTCCCTCGTTTATTAAGCAGTGACTGAGATAACCGACCCAATCATTACTTCAATCTATTCAAGCATTTAAACACCTGAGGTATGAAGCTCAAAATGCTCCTTATTTTATTGGAACCTTATCAATTGAACTGAATTGACCAATAGAGCTATAACACATCATTTTGGAGTAAAAGCTTTGAGAGTGAAAAAAACCATGTTGATTGGTGTCAGTTTTATAAAGTTGGCCCATTTCACCATACCAAAAATACACTTCAAAATCATTCTTCTTGCTACTTCACAAAATTCAACAACTGGTATGAAAAAAACTTTGCTAAATCATATTATTTTGTTTATCATAATAGCTAAAGAGAACAGGTATATGACACTTACTTATATAATTCTGTTAATGGTGACGTCAAAATGACTAATGTTGTAAACAGATTATTACAATGGGTGTGAATTTTAAAAATCTTATCATCTCTATATTCATGAGGATTCAAAAGTTCCCGTACGGATGAACAGACTGACCATAACATGTTTTCTGTGCATATTAAAATTGTTGTAACATCAAGTCTATGGAAAAGAAAAAGAAGAAAATCATGTTAAATAAAATCATTTTTCAGCTTGCTATTTATACTTTCATCCATATTTCTTGTATTAAGCATATCGGATAAAAGCAAGATCAGTTAGATATTAGAGCTTTCAAGCTCAAAAACAGATAGAAGGTATCGAAGAGTTTCCCTGTAGGTGGCCTATAATACCATTACCTTCAGGGATGGTGGGCTCTACAATAGGGAAGGTTTTAGGAGTACCATTTAAAAGATCAGCTTATTCTGCATTATTAGGAATCTGTTCAAGAGGCTCAAAGGTTGACCTTGAAATTACAGTGAGCAAGAGAGAAACGAAATTAAAAGAAAATAGGCTGCTTTCCACATATACATGGCAGGTAAAATTTTACAGCAGAACAAATCTCACTCACGTGTAAGCTCTGAAAAGAAAATCACAAGATTGGGTAACACGTTCTCCCAACAAGTGGGAAATAAGAAGAAATGATACGGGAAGCACAAATGGAAATGCCTAATAGTTGCAGGATTTTTATCATTCATTTTACTCATGAACTCATTTCTTCATTTCTATCTTCCTTAGGTTATAATAGGGTCCCATAGATCGGTTTAAGTATTATTTTGCAATATGACTAAATTGTTACAGAACTCAGTTAATTTCCTTTTTTTTTTTTAAATTCAAAGTCGTAAAGCTAGAGGATGGAAAGCAAAATAAGTTTGAAGATTTATTTATTTAAATGGCATTCGGCCTCAAATTTATTACATATATAAATGGCTTTGGTTATGTGACAGTTGCGATCCAGACAGTACTGGTTTCTAGAAGACTAAAAGCAGCAAGAATAGCCTTTAGGAAGGTTTAATTGTAGTTTGCATACACTTGCTCTACTTGCTGATTAAACAATTACCAACCCAAGATACATGTATACATATACGCACAATAATGTTGGTTTAAAATTAACTGTTTAAATAAAAATATTTATTTATTTTGCTTCTAAAGTCCAGAAGAAAGAACTCTAGCTTTGCAAAGCATTTTTATGCAACCACCCAGAAACTAAAAGCCAAGAGTCTACATAGTACAGTTAGTTAATTAAATATACTATTTCATGAGCTAACAGTAAATCTGATTTCACAAAAATCTCATAACGACTTGCCACCTCATAGTCAAATGTGATTTACACTACAGAAGGAAAAGAATGAAGGTATTCTTTGCTCTCAAAAGGAATTTTCCATTATTCTTCAGAGTTCAAATTTTTTTTAAAAAGTCTGCTCTATAATTCAAAACAGCCCATGCAAAATACCGTATTTATGAAACACTGTAGCAGGACCTAAATGCCCTTCAAATTGCAGCATGTTTTATAAGAACATGATCAGGAAATGACTCCTCATGCCTTTAAAAAAAAAGTCTCTAATGTCCTAAAATATATCTGAAAAAAAATTAAGACCTAGAAGACAGGTCTTAATCACATTAGACAGAATATTTATAAAGCAAAAGTCATCTCTTCGTACAGACCAATGTGGTCATGTAATAGCACATTTTTGTAAGTCATTTTTGTCATTGCCTAGGGAACTCAGAATTTGATTATAATTCAGTCTTTGATTTAATACCCAGTGACTGTTGCCCCTTATTTTCAATAATTTCACTTTTTTTTTGAACTGGCTTTTGATAATCCATAATGAGAAGAAAGGAAAAAATTAAGGAAAAGAGGAAAGAAAAAAATTTGAATATATTAAAGAGAAAAATGATTAGATAAAGAAGTACAAAATCAACTTGACCAGTCCATCACAGCCTGGCTTTTGTTTCTCCATTTCAGAGCTTTAATTTTCTCTCTTTAGCTTATTAACCTTTGTGTATATATATCCTACACTGCAAAACATCTTGAATCATTTTTTTTCCCAGAAACAAATGGATTCTATATAAGGTTTTAAGAAGAAAAAAGAGCAAAGCTATTTTGATTCAACTTCTACATTTCCTCTTAAATATCTCAGGAGAATTGAATGTGATTTCCTTTCAGATGTTAAATATACAAGGAGTTAAGTCATGAGACTCAGAATTGCATTCTGCTTTATACAACAGATGAAAACTTTTTCTTGAAAAGCTATGGTTTTCATAATTTCAATTACCTTATCTGTGGAGTTCTTTTATAACTGGGATGGGCTCGAGCATATCTGGCAGCCAGTAGACCCAAAGATTTCTCCAGCACTTCTGCTAAAATCTCCTGGGCTAACTTGGGGGGTAGAATGGTCCAGAGATCATGATGAAGAGCCCAGCAGAAATAATGCCACATCTGGAGAGAGAAGGAGCATCTTTCCCCCTGGCAAAACCACCACATATTAAACAATAGAATCACATCTTCCAAAATGTCAGTTTGCTTCCTAGGAATCTAATTAGTTCAGGCTGAAAGGAAATAGCTGGAGAGTTTGACACACTAGATGACCAAGGAAGATTTTTGACAAAATGTAAAACATCCTATTGACAAAGGAACATATGTTCTATTTCAATTACGAGACCAGATATTCTAGTATAAATCCAGACCACAAGCATTTAACTAGTGTATTCTTAATTTACCTACTCCTGATCTAGGGTTTAAAATGTACTTTCAAACAGTCTGTTTCGTAGTTGCTACACACGTGGTTCCAGTTCAAGATAGTGGTCTGATTCTTCTAATGTTATAATCTAGTCATTTAAATTAAGTATGTACATTTTCCTAAGATATTGTCATTGAGATAATTTTATAAATGTTTCAGATTTCACATATAATGAAATGAAACATGCATACTACATATTTACCAACATGCATGAAACCAAAGGGAATGGGTAACTTTTGAAGATTATTACTTTAGGCTATTTCACCCACGGTATTTTAATAACAATACTAAAAACAGACTGATTTTTAGTAGTCTGATTTTCCAAGACTTTGTAAAACCTTGGCAGATTTTATAATTTTTTAGTATTTCTAATGCACCTCATACTTTCAAGACTCTCAATCTTTTCTACCCCCTATGGATCTCTTAGGCTTGCCAATTATCCCCTGAGCATAGAGAGAGACCCACCAGCAGCCAAGGCCTCGGGGAGCAGGCGCAAAGAGAAGATGACCTCACGTGTTTTACGTGCATTAATTAGTTAATGTGCTCTCGGGAAGTGTGGTTGAAGTTTGCCCTTGTTTTATTCAATCCAGACCAAAAGATTATTTGAAATAGAAAGAGTAGAATGCTTTCTTCAAACTTTATCCTCATTATGTTAATATATCAAGAGAGTAAACTAATAAAACTGCCCATTTTATTTCCAAGTAATCCTGTTTGACACAAAATTTCTGATTTGCCTATGACTTTTGTTTCTCAAACAATGGTCATTTTTAAAACATCTGCTGTTCCTTTATACCAAAGGTTGATAGTTTCTTATTCAGATACCCCTAATCGTATTTTCTTTACTTATTATTCTCCTGGTAGTTTCTTTGATTGTTAGAATATTTGTAGTCACTGAAATATTAATAATTTATACTCATCATCTATTGAATTTCAAATAGAGTTTGCAAATAAGTAGAATTGTTATTCCTTGGATGGAAAAACTGAGAAACAAAATGTCAAAGAGTGAAGTTCAAATTAGAGGGGACTTTGCTGGCTTCTGCCTTCATGACCAGAGATGCATCTAAACTGTTTAAGAAAAAAAGTTACAAAATGAATGCTGAGGTAGCAAAATTGTACTTTCTGTGATAAAGAATACTTTCTAACATTTCCTAAATTAAGAAAAGAAGTTTCAGAGCTTCATTCTCATACTTTTTGGTGGTACATGTAAACTAAAGCAAAACTGACTCCAGCTGGGTGTAATGACTAGTACAAATGATTTATACTAAGTTTTCCTCAAGACAAGGGGAGGATGGTGTTAATAATAATGCAATCAACATGATTTCTCATCTTTTTCAAAATATGAAAAAAACAATTTCCTCACTAGCCACCTCTTAATAATAAACCAGAAAATAAGTATAAAATTAGATATATTTCTTCCCTAAAAATAAAACATACTTATTTCTAAGACTTTTTGGAATATAATCTTCAAGCTTCAAAATATTCCCAAACTGGTTTCCATTCTAACGATTCTCTTCCACTGTGCATATCAATGTACACAAGGGTTTTCATTAAACTAAATGTGATTAATTTAGTTTTCTGACCTGTTTCTCTGTTCGTTGTCATTTCAAAAGTATTCTGCTAGTAAACATCTGTTATTTTTGCAGACCCACTATAATGTAAACAGATGTGAGCTTTTATTTAGATTATATATCAGGAAACAAGCAGCTGGGCTTTATTATATAAGCAATTCAATATTATCTTTGAACAGACAATTCTTTATTCTTTGACTATTGGAAAACACAAGTTCCTAAAATTGAGCAGATGTCAACTACATGAAAAGCTTAATTTTAAACGTAATCTGCACACCCGCTGTGCCATCTGACCAGCACCTCATCAGAGAGATACTGAACTCTCCCAACCTGACAGTTTAGAAAATAACCGTTCATGAAAATAATGTATCTTGGGCTCAGTGGATATCACAAAACATGAGCAAATATTGCTCCATATCTTGTAAATTTGTTACTATTTCTCTACTACGCTCTGCACATGGCGATAGGTTCCCCTGAGATCTTTATCCTACACTCAGCCTCCAGTCAGGCAGATATCATCTCCTTTCCTCTCCGAACAGCCCTGCCAAAAACCTACTGGTTCTGTTTTACAAATCAGTTGGAATAATGCGGGGAGGAGGAGAAAGGGGTGCAGTAAAGCCAGATAAAACCACGTCAGGTACTCCAGTTGTCAAAACAGTTAAAAATTTGTGCAATTTTTAGAAGATTCTTATTTTTGGTATATAAGAAAAGCAGTATCACTTTATTTTTCTGAGCAGAAATAACAACCACTAACTCTGCAATTAAACTGTAACTACTGACCACGTAAGTATATGGAAACCACGGTACCATGTAATCACAGGGTAACTATCTCGTTATTTCTGCCTTTGAAGCTCAAGCCTTGTCATAAGATCTAAGAGCTGTGTGTTACATGGTAATTTGTTTTTTTTTTTTAAATACTTGGTAACTTCAATAACAGGTTCTTAATGGCATCCACTTATTATTTATACTGTACAACCATGCTAGCTTCTAATTTGCATAACAGAAAACATAACACGACTGTGTTGGACATATAGTGAAATTATACCTCTTCTTCGTTGAAAACATCCTACAAAATTGCTCATTAGTGTACTGACATACTGAAATAGTTTGAAATATGATATGGATCCATTTTCTACCTTTCTTTACCTCACACCAATGTGGATGCTGTGATGCTGCCAGAAGAGGGGAAGGCCAATACTTTCATCCTTATCTCAGGCTCCCAGCTGCATCGTACCATTTTCTCTTTCTTTCTCATTCTGTTCTCTGCTACCACCGCTGTGTGAAGTATGTGAGGTTTGAAAAACCCAATGTGGATGCTCTTGCAAAAAGAAAAACTGTTCGGAAGGACCTCTAAAGGAGGGATGAAGTGGACAGGGAAAGTGCGGAAAGTCCTTTAAAAGAGCTTCTTATCAGCTGCTCCTCTGTGTTGTGGCAACATTCATTATGATATCAACCCAGACATAAGTGGAGCCATGGGAATCTTCACTGCCACAGAGATGGCAAGAGTGACTATACTGCATAAAGCTCTACTTTATTTCCCTCAATACTCCATCGTGATTAGGACAATCAGCAAAAGCAAAGATCAGAAATTTCAGTCTGTAGGAAAGGGTGAGGTGGAAAAGCTAACCAAGGCGGGCGTGGCTAATGCCTTTTTGAAAAACCACAATTATCCTTTGGTAAGATATTAAAAATGTTTCACCTGCCCCGGAATCAACTTCAAGGAATTTCATTTATTGTGGTTTATATATGAGCAGTGGGATTTAGGGGAAAGGAAACAATTGAAACCTGATGATGAATAATTTTAATTGATCCTCAGTTTGTTTGTACTGGGAATCATTAGGCTTTAATTCAGTAGAAACTTGGGACTTCAAAATATGGGCTAAATGAAAGTAGGCAAACTATAAATGATCAGATGTGTCTTAAAGCTCGTTCCTAAGAATTCACAATGAGAAGAAAAATTAAATATAAAGAATAAAGCTGCTTAATGAAGGGTCTTTACCAAACACAGATGGAAATACATAACAAGGAAAAATAAATGCAAGGATACCTATAATGTCCCCTTGGAAAAAATAGAAGTTCGTGGCATTTTGGCATTGTTACCTCTTTGGGTTTTCCTTGTATCCCATTATATTCCAACTTAACTATATAGCATTGCAACAGAACAGCTCAAATTAAGTTATTTTTACTTTTAAGCAGAAGGAGAGTTCTGATGTCTATTTCAGGTTTTTAAGAACTGTGTTTTTCCTAAGTACAAATTCAATATTTAAAAAATATTATCCTAACAGCCTTCTTGTGTTAGTAATGCCAAACTCATGTTTCTAATTAGCCAGAAAGCAGGTAGGCAGTAAAACATATTTGTGTAAAAAGGAGGGATAGTAAACTTAACTTCACACCTCATAAAAAGCTTTGTAGTCATCCCAGTGGTGGCTCTCAGCATCCTGTAAAATGCTTGTAGCACAAACTCTCATGCAGTAGTCCGTAACTTGAAACTGTAGAGTGTTGATGAATTCCTGATATCGTTGGACAGGCACCAGGAACATGGGTCTGTTCAGAGGGAATGATCAAAGAGACAGAGATTTAAGGCCTGTGCAGTAGGAGGTAACAATTTCCAGTACTACAAATGGTTTTGATTATTAGATATCAATCATTCATTTCCTCCTGCATCCACATTCACTTTCCAAAAAGAAGAAATAAATCTGGTCTTTGTTTTGCAAGTCCTTTGAAAATGTACATCTGCTGTTCTACAAATATGCGCTTCAACTTGAGACAAACAGCATTGTCAGTACCTCATTCAAAAATTAAAAAAGTATTCTTCGTAAGCCTATCATTAGAGATCAGTGCATTATTTAAGCATTAAGTTATTGTTATTACTAGGGAACAACATGCATTTGTCAGAACCAACTTTTATAAAGCTATTATATGTCCCACAAACACATTTTATTTTCAAAAATCGTAATTTTGCAGATTTCATTTATCTCATAAATTCTTTTTAAAAGTCTACAGGATATACAGTGATTTCTGGAACATTTTGTTTATAAATTCAAGTATGAATCACAACATCTGACTACTTATGAGAATTAAAGAAACATCATAGCCATACCCCCCATCAAGTCAAATTTATTTTAGTTAGTTTTATCTTTAGCTATTTATAACGCAGCACTCTCTTTTATAACTAAGGCGCTGCAAAGGATGACTAAGGAAAACAGAATAGATTCCTGGGATTCCAAGTCCACATGCTTCCTTTGGAAGGAGCTATGGTATTTTCTGGACAGTGAAGGGTAACCAGAAAGACCATGTAATAATACCTGTAATCATTTTCACTCTCTGTACAGGAAACAGATATTCTTTTTAAACTACTAATAGATAGAATTAGACTTCTTGGTGCTTATTCTTCAAATTTTATGGATAGTTTAGTACCAAGTGGATATGAAATATGTTTACATTGGTCATTAGAATAGATTGAAATGCCTTCTCCTTTGTGTCATTCCTACCAGCACGTGGGTTTAGAAACAAGAGAGAGACGTGCATATTTCACAGCTACGTAAACCTGGCACCAAAACAAGTCTCTTTTCCTTTTCGCTGTGGTCAGTATAATGTGCCTTACAAAATGGAAGGGGTTTGTTCAGACATATAGTCACAACACACATGGGTCCTTTGAGCGTGTCTACAGGCAGGATACCTATCTATCTTCCTTCTTATCTATGTATCCCTTATTTAATGAATCCTATGTTTCACCTTTTTGACATTTCCAAGTCAGGAGAAATTAAAATAATTCACCATGTTAATCAGCACTTTCTCCTTCTCAAATATTGTCAACAAAATTTCATTCCAATGATATCCAAACATTACATGTTACTTTAGGCATAGCTATCAACTGAATTTAAATGTCACTCACTTCTTAGTCATTTCTTTCATCAAATTATCATATTGCAGATAATGCTGGTAGACATATACTGCTGTGGAGAGGAGTATGTGCAAGTTTTTCAGAGGTGCTTTGGAAGGAACCTCCTTGCTTCTCTCTTGAAGTCTCCCAAGGATAGCTGTTGCCACTTTACAACAGGCCTGCACAAAGTTTGCTCTAATTTCCTGAAAAGAATCATCATTGCACGCCAGAGCCAGTGGAAGCATTGTGTCAAGTCTTTCCATGATGTCAGAACAAAACTAGGGAGAAATAAATGTGGCACTGAGTTGTTTGTACTCTGATAACACCATGTGATTTACGTACAGTGGAGCCAAATTCCTAAATAACGAATTTGGCATCAAACATAAATACAATGATGCTGCTTTATAATAGTTGATTTCTCAGTTGTAGACAGTTCAGTGTTTTATGTCATATAAAGATATACCAAAATGATGCTTCTCTATATGTGGCCTTCAGATCTTATGCTTATCAGATAATATGAAAGACTCGTGAAGCAGCTTTACATAACAATATCTCCATTTGCAGTTAATAGGACTCAGAAAATATGTATTCTTGATATTAATGTTTGCAGTATTTTTTAACTTATTTTAATTCTCTTTTGCTCAATTTCCATAAGATATTTGTTTTTATTAGCCACCACAATTAAGTGTCAGTTTAGTTAAAGTAATCTAGAGGCAACAGATACACCTCATGTGCCATTTCTTATGTTGTTAGTAAGGAGTCAGCAACTTTCAGAAGTGGTGTGCCTAGCTTTTCACTGTTTATGATGTATCTATTACTTTTTTTTTTTTTTTAACATGGGCAGGTACCAGGAATCGAACCTGGGTCTCTGGCATGGCAGGCAAGAACTCTGCCACTGAGCCACCATGGCCTGCCCTATCTATTACTTCTTAATGGCAGAGAAGTTGTGGTGGACGGGAAGGTGAAGCCTGTCTCCAATCCAGCTCAATGAACAGATTTCCCTGGAAAATCTGTTCCAGGTTGGCAGTAACAAAATAAGGAGACCATCTTTGAAATCTCTCCTAGAAATCTTCTCAGTCACAGGTTGCTAAACTCATTGTGGAATGAATGCTGAGTGACTATATATATCTCTTAAAAACTATGGAAATGTCTATTTCCATAATTCTTTTTAACTCAGTATGTTCGGTGTATCTCAAAACACAAAGATGTGAAACTGATGCTAATGAAATGAAATGTTTATTAGGGTATACATAAAGTTTTAAAATCATCAAAGCCAATGCAAGACAACACTCCCTCTCCCCTCCTTGGAGTGGCCAAAACAGGCGACTTTCCCAGTGTTTTCTATCCTGCCATGAGGATGGAGAGACCCTTGTTAGCTGCCTCAGACTCATGAAGCAACCAGCTGACAACAGGTATTAAGTCCTTTCTGCTAGCAATGAACCAGCAAAAGTATCAGAGGAAAAAACTGGTACTGGGTCATATACCAAGTGTTTGCCAAAGAGACTCTACCCTTTGATCTTTAGGTTCCTTTTTGAATTGCCTTATATTTAAAACAACAACAACAAAAAAAACCAATCCCATTATATCAGTCTACAATTTGAAAGGATTCCATCTGATACTTGCCTTTGCAATTTTCTTTGGTTGGTCCTCTTCAGAACTTATGTCACTGTCTTGCCACACTTGCTGGATGTTTACAAGGTTCATAGTATAGCTTGGAGTTGAAGACCTTTCATTCTGTTCACGCTGGAGGATTTTTGTGGAAAAATCTTCAATTGCTGTTCTTATGCAATGTACCATGGGAAGAGACACTTCTTTAAAGGCACTTCTCCAGCCAAAATCTAGTAAAGTAGGCTGAAATATGAAGTTATATGGCTCTTAGCTGAGCAACAAATGTTTCAATTGTTATAGATAGAAAATTATTACTTTCATTTAGCATGTTTAATATAGGGATTCTTTTATATACTGCAAAAGCCATTCTTATAACCTGAAAAATATTACCTAGTGAAAAAAGCAATATATGAAAACATGCATTCTTTACACAGAGTAATATACTGACATTTCATTTTAATTCATCAGTGGATTTAATCAAAAACTTTTTTCAGAATTTAATCTCTTAAATATAGTTCAATAAAACCATCTTTACAAGAGCCAAACGCTACACTTACCATTTATCACATAAAGAAACCTTTAAATTTAATATATTTAATAAAGTCTAAATTAGATTTTCATAGTCTTTTTTTACAGTTTATTGTTAACAAGTATTGCAACATAGGAAAGCATTTAATATTCAATCTTTTATTCCTTTTTCACTCTCAGAAATTGAGACAAGCCAAAAAATAGCAATAAGAAATAAATTTCCCAGAGAAAACATACAGCTGCACCTTTCTGGTTTTTAACTTGCTTCAAATGCTTTTAGTCTATCCACCCAAAAAGTGGTAAGCAACACTACTTTTATTCCAGGAAATGAGGAATTAAAATGATCTTCATTGCTCTATTGGGGGGATGGGAGAGGTTGGGAAGGGAGTAGAGGATGGTGGTGTTTTGTTTTCTTTTTTCTTTTGGTCTATGGTTCATATGGTAATAGACTTTGGATATATATATTTCTCCCAGTTTTCCAGCAGTCTCAAAGCACTAAAAGCCTTGTGGGCAGTAGGATGACCCTATGCTTAAAATTAAACTTTCCCTGTAAGTAAACTTGCTTATAGTAATAAGTCACCTAATCCAACTTCAGAAGATTCTAGGCTCTATATCCTTGACTGAAGTACTTACTTTTCTAGATCTCAGGGTTTTTGTTGTTGTTAGAGAAATAAATAAAAATAAATTAAATTGGGGGATTTCCAAGGTCCCTTTTAGCCTAAAATTACTGAGATTATGACCATTGGCTTACTTTTCTTGTCTGTACATCCCACTGAGCATTAATTTAATTCCTTTTATATATACCGTACAAAGTAATAAAGGTGATTAATCTTCTAGAGCTAAAATTCTGTGATTCTATGACTATAATCAGAAAATGTGGCTCTTGTTCTCATTATGCCTGCAATTAAGTTATAACTTAGCTTTCCTAAGGTTTGTTCAGACCTTTAGCATCATGGGTCCTGAAAATACATCTTTCTCTTATATTTGCATTAAATTAATCAATAATTGTATCTACTCAGCTCATATAATTTCCTTTCTTTTAAGTGATACCTTAGAACTGCCATGGTTTCAACCTTGCACTATAAAATATTTCTTTAGAATATATTTATAATAGGAATTTAAAAAGGAACCTACTTCCATAAACAACAACAACAACAACAAAACCCTGCTTTTTGTTTTCCCCATCAGGCATTTCTATTTATTAAAATCATTCATTCATTCAAAGAAGCACGTCCTGGTAAAAACTGCCATTAAATGTCATGGCTGCAGTACCAACCTTTCTGTGCACTGATGCTTAACTTTGCTTATGGTAATTTATAAGTGATTATAATACCTTGGCACCATTGAGTTCTCTTTTCAAAATGTGGAATTTTTGAAATTTAAAAATTAATAGCTACTCTTAATTAAAAACAATGAAAACCTGTATGACTGAAATTTCTCTTGTGAGAAGTCTGTTTTTAAGACTGATAATATATACTTCTTGTTTACTTTTACTATTCCCATCTGATGTTTGACATTATACATATTCCAGTTAGAATAGAGAAATTTACTGGTAGATCCAAGATAAAAAAAAAGAGGAAATCATGTGGCTTTCTGTTCTGATTACAAAACAGAAGTTTGCTGAATCCCATTTCTTCTATGACCTTATGTCAATTTCCTAATATTTAGTTTGATTTCTAGTTAAAGCTTAGTATATAACTTTTCATTTTCCTGATTATTTCCTTTGCTTTCTAGGCTGAAATCTTGTTAAAATTATATGCTTTTTTTTGTCTTTTTAAATATTTACTAGTATATGAATCAAGATCTATTGAGAAAACAAAAACCACTCTAGGGATTTCAAGGGGAAGAATTTAATGTAGAGTGATGGTTACAAAGGTAATGGAAGGTTTGAAGAACCAAAAATGAGCTCTGAAGCAAGACAGATATTAGTACAGCAGAAAGCCACCACCACTCCTAGGACTGGAGAAACAAAAAGAGTAGACTGTGCTGTGGGGAGTCTAGTCGCTGGTCTGCCATATTGGAAGCAAAAACCAAGGCAGACCTATCAGGTAGAAATAGAACCATGGACAGGAAGGGGCAAATGGTGGGAGCAGGGGCTGGGAGGAGATGGAGTCACAGCCACAACCAGAGATGCCCCCTAAAATAGAGAGAGGGAAGAAATAACCTGGTTTCTCCCCAACTCCTATCAATGCCTTCCACTGGCCAAACCCTCACAGAATCCAGAAAGCAAGGAAACATGGAAAATGTAATTCTCTGCAGATTGGAGCATAGCAAAGAGTGGCAATAATCCAAGAACAATCAGGGACATGACGGGTACACTAAACTAAGTGGCCAATACAAACTACTATTTACTCTTTCTTTTCCCTTTCAATCTTTTTTTTTCTTTTTTCTCACTTTTCTACAGTTTTCTAGGGTCCAGATTCTCAAAGTGCAATCCCTGATTTAGGCTGAGAACAAAGATCACCTGACTGTCATCTCTCCCCTCCACCCAAGAGGACAGTGTCCCGACTAAATGAATTTTTGTCCACAACTTAGAAGACAAATTTCGACCAGGAATTATTTTTTAGTGTCAAAGGATAAAACTAAAGATTTGATTCATAATGAATTCACAGCCATAGAATGAGGATATCAATTTCAAAATACCACTTTTTGCAGTATTTACCTCTTTTACTGGTAGCAGTTGCTCTGAAGGAATCGTAGTTTCATTTGCTCTAGGTTTCTCTATTACAACTTCTCTACCAGAAGTCTCCAAAATGCCTATACGAAAGGAAATAAAACAAATACACAAACAAACATATAAAAGGCCACACTAGAGGGGATTAATACATTTAGGTTAAAATTAATTATGTAGGAAAGCTCTATCCATAATACGCCCTCACACACAGACACATGCCTGCTTATCAGTACAGAGTGAATACAGACAACAAGATGTAGGGGGATGTCCCCTCTACATTAATGACAGAAATCACCATCCATGGGGTCCTTTCCTATACATACAATTTGATGAACTCAATATGTGATTTATATTCCTATTGCATGTGCATGCATTTGTGATCTGCAAAATACAGGTCCTTCATTCATTATTTCAATTTTACATTGATGGCACAGTCTCTTTTTCTGGGGAGAAAGGATAAGTTAAGAGTACAAAGTAAATGTTAATTTCATTGTTCATTTAAAAGGTTAAACTCTGGATTATTGCAATAAAAAATGGTAGTTTTTTTTAGCATGTGAACACTTCCCTTCTTGACACAAAGAAGAGCAAAAAGTACATGCACAAGCAGCAATATGTCAGGCAAAATTATAGTTATAAGTATATCAATGATTCATTTGAAAAATATAAACACTGGAACAAAGGAAAAATAACTTATAGCTCCTAAATGAAAGTATTTTCCTCAATTTCTATTTTTTAGAAGTAAAGAACTCTTTTCCATGGGGAAAAAGTAGACTTACATAAAGGTAATAAGTTCATAATGTATACATACATACTCCCAAAAGATATCCTTCCACTTTTCCATTAAGATACCATGAATGAAAATTTATTCAATATGACTGGTTTAACATTTACCTTCATTATTACTATTAATTTTTTTGCTCTGATTTGGTATATAATGATGGATTATACAGTTTGGCTTAATTTTCCAACTCTCAAGGAGTTTTTTTTTCTTTCAAAGAACTTTAGGACTCAATTTTACCTTATGCTCTGGAGCAAAAGTAATTTCAAAATCTTGCTGATTATTAGTGTAGGACTTCTGAACAATAAGAGGAGTCATCTCCATAAGTAGATGCATGTTGTTTTTTCTAAATGTGGCACTATGAATTTAATCATGACTGATTCCTAAGGGATCCAAGTTCACAGAAATAAAAAATATTTTGTTCTGATTAATTAAAGTTTCAACATTCTTGTACATAAAGTGTACCAAAGAGATAAATATTCTATTTGGTAGGCAATAACAACAACCTTTTGGGAAACCGTTTATCGATGCTGAAGAAAAGTTTTCCTTAACTCTAGTGTTTCTTAATCATTTTAGATTTGTGAACATTCCTGGGAGCTAGATGAAAGTAACAGAACACGCTATACAAAAACGTACAATATGACTACATGGCATACGTACACACGCTGCACACACACACACACACACATATACATTAACTGGGGATTCCCAGGCCATCCAGTAAAGTCCATTCATGAATCCCTAGGGCACACGCATTGTTTCATTCCTTAAGACACACCACAACATAGTAAAGTTTTAGACTCAAACAGTGCTATATCATTTGGTCTAAAGTGCCTTCTCTGTGGCTTGCATTTTATGATGGCTTTTTAAGGAGATGGTGTTAAAAATGATGATTAATTCTAATATTGAAATAAAATCCAGGTTAATCATAGATTTTAAAATAAAGACTAAAACCATAAGCCTATTAGAAGAAAATATGGTATATTAAAAAAAAAAGTCTGAGTAGAAAAGATTTTTCAGAAGGACACAATATGCAGAGGCCATAGAAAAATTCTGCATAACAAAAACATCAACAGTCAAAATAGAAATGACAAACCCAATTGGCAATCTTTCTCCAAAATGCCCAAAACCTATATACTTGGCAATTTCACTTTAGAAAGTTAGCCTCTGGATATGCTTGTGCACATATAGGACACAGTTTAAGGAAATTTGGTATATCATGGTTTGTGGAAGCAAACGAAGAGTTAGGAAAACAAAACAAACCCTAAATGTTCATTAATGAGCAGGTAGATAAATTATGGTATCTGCATCCAATGTGAAACTAATTAGCTATTAAAAAGAATGAGCAGCTCTAAATTTTCTAAATTAAGCAAAAAAGAACAGCTGCATAGTATGACAACATGTTGTGTTATTTTAACATGGGAATACATATGGAAATGGTTGTCCCTGGAAAGGGAAACTAGGCAAATGGTGTGGAAAAAGACTTAATTTTCACCATAAATTCTTTACATGCATATTAAAAGTTTTACTATATGTATGTACTAGTCTTCAAAAAAATAAAGAAGAAAATAATAAGGATCAAGTTATTAATGGCATGAAGGGGAAACATTTGGAGTTCTTTTAATCTGTTTTTTACTTTTCTGCAGATAGTTCATAAAACTAGCTAATTTAAAAAGGCATTTACTCTGGAATAAGAACAACTGTAGTTTGAAGTATAAGCCTTGAAGATCTGTTTCTGGAATAAGTATCTACTGTTGTGTAGCAACAGTTTAAGACTTACAAAAAAAAGTTAATTGTCTTATATTTATCAATTTACTCCCAAATACATTATGTTTATTCACTTGAAGTAATGTATTTAGAAGTTTATACAAACCATCTGCCTATTTTTAAGATGAGTAAGAAAAAAGGATAAGCTTTCCAAGACTTCTCTTGCTGATAAGCAATTCTACAGTAAGACAGAAAATGAATTATCAAGCAATCATGATACTCTTTAAAATATAATCTCCCCCCCCAAAAAAAAATTAAAATTTTAATCTTATACAAACAAGTGGAAAGAACCGCTTTTTGGCACAATTAGTAGAACTGAATTCAGACCAATAAGATAACTTACGGTTTAAAGAATTGTGGCATTTTGAATATTTGTTTGGAATTCAAAATGGTGAATTTCAAAATTTGGCATTGTAGACCTCTATGAGTCTGTGAACATTTAGAAAGTTATTTCACATATATAAAAATATATTTAAAATGCTATACACTTATCAGAATTGTATAGAGAAGGTAGCCCATTTTTGAATCATTTCTTTAAAATATAGCCATTTGCATGCAATCAACACTGACATCTTTAAGGGCATGCCCAGATTAAGAACTTCAGAAGAGTGCAGAGGGTCACAGGAAAGCCAGCTGTTGGATGGCTTTCCCCCACAGAGTTCTCAGTGGTTCATTTTGCATTTCTGGTTAGTTTCCACACTGCTGCTTTCTTTCATAGAGAGTAGAGGTTGGCAGTAGTTCCCTGTGACATCCACTTTCACACCCAAATTGGTCTTCATAGGTTCCTATTGTGTGCACTACAAAGCAACATGCCTTGTTGGCAGCTCTAAGTGGGAACTACTTTCTTTTCTTCACTGCTCTTTTCTGGCTAACAGGCAACCTCCCACCAAAAGCTGAATCTGTAGAAGAGACTACATCCAAGAGATAATACTATGAAAAAGTATGAAGAGAAGCCCAGGTGGCCACCTTGCAAATTTCCAATGTGGAAGCCTTCGACCTTTCTGCCCAAGAAACAGCTAAAGTCCTAGTGTAATGAGCTTTACAAACCCTAGGAGCCTCTTTACCTTAACTACATACGCCTCCCTAATACAATCCTTTAACCATCTAGCTAAGGAACTCTTAGAAGCCATTTGACCCCTCTTAGGACCCCCTAAGACTACAAACAATCTTTCAGAAGATCTGAAATCTTTGATTCTTCTGAGACAAACCCTAAGTGTTCTTCTTACAACCAATTGAAGCTGCCATTACTCTTTGTCATTGCTGGGGCTAAAGAAAAATGAGGGCCAAGAAACCTCCTGGTTTAGATAAATCTCAGATGCCACCTTTGGAAAAATTGAGGAACTGTCCAAAGAAAACCTTTATTCTGATGGAGCATCATTAGAAATGCCCAATAAATCAAACTTGAGGCCACTCCATGGGATATGATCATCTAAAAGAAATAAAGTAAGGTACCATAACAGTCAAATAATGTCCTCTCATTTCCTGAAATAACCAAAATAAAAGAAAATTAAATCATGACCAAAAAAAGCAAATAAATATAACAACTAACTATTCTTTTGATCTCAGAAGATAGTTCTCAAGTCTCTACAAAATTTATTGCCCCATATTCAAATTACTAAGTGAACTGCCAACTTGACTAAGTCTACAAAATAGTAGTAAACATCAAAGTAAAAAAGTAAAATATTCTGTTAATTCTTTGCATATTTTCTCAATGTGATGTTAAGCACCTGGATATTTTAAACATCTAAAAAACAAAAAAAAATCACTCTTCATGTGACTGTTTTGGTTACTCAGACCTAGTGCACAACTCTTTCCAAGGTCTTTATTACCAAAATATGCTCCAGTCAAAAGAAACACAAAGGAAACCAAATGACTTGATCTCTCTTTCTTCTATATCTCTGAAAACAAGATTTTAAAGCAAAACACTATCAGGAATATTTAATAGTTAACTTAAAATACCATTTGACTTTTTAAATCATCCTTTTCCAACAATCTTTTCCCTTCTGTTTTAAAAACCAATGCTTTTGATAAGAATTGATTAACTTTGGCTATACTTGAATAAAACATTTAAGATTTTTCTTGACAATTGTCCTCAGGACATTCTTCTCAGGGACCTATTAACATGAAGTTGTGTCAGAGTAAATCAATTTTGGCTTTGTTACTAAAAAATATGAATTTTAATTACTCAGACATTTCTTATAACTGCTCTTCAATATTTCTTCTACATACCTTGCTCAGTAATATACAAATGTGATTATATGTTACATTCTTATCAATGTGATGTTGAATTTGCTTTTATTTGCCACACTGTTTATATGACAACAGTAGCCAAATTTGGGCTAAAAAAGTATATTGTGGCATAATTATATATGTGCTCTATTGGTTTTATTCAAGAATGATAACAATTGCTTCTCAAACATAATGTGCTTACAAGTTTCATCATTGCTTTGCCTTAATCTAATGGTGTTGAACCAGCTTCCCTGCTCCTCACCTCTTATCTGAAATGAAGACTTCAAATCTTTGCTTCAATTCTTGACCTGTATGTTTTTAAAATATATCTCTATTTTAAGAGATTCAAAACTAACAAAATTCTAGTTCTGAATTTATTCTGCCTTTAAGAAGAATGACAGTTCTCAGAATTGACCTAATTTCCCAATGTCCTGGCCAAGGACCAATATAAGACGATTCCAGAATGGGTAGGGGCCTAGATGATTTGGAATTCCTTTTGTTTCTTAGCACAGCTCAAGTCGGATCTACTAGAGATGTGGATGAGCGATGCTAAATCTTAGACAGGCCTAATGGATGAGTATCATCATCCCAGACCAATCACTTGAGGCACCAACATATCAATTCAAAATTAGGATGTCATAAATATGGATTAAGATCTCTTTTTGACCCAGTCTATTCCATCTAGAAGATCTTTTGGGGCTCATACTACCTTCTAATTAGATCTATTTTCTCATTCTATCTTTTAATTAATATTAATATTTCCTGTCTTATATTTCTATTATTTTCTATTGGTTTGTTTCTCAGCTTCAGAAATCTGTAATCCACCTACATTTTCTTCAAATTATCTCCAAGCTTGTAAAAGTAGTCCACATTATTTAATTTATGTTTTACTATTACTACTTAAACCTAATCTGGAACATAGTAGACTAAACTATGATTAATACAAAACAAATAAATTCCAACTCTGTAACATTTCTAAGATTATTTACACAGGCAAAGTAAATGAAGATTCATAAGAGTAAACAGATTAAATTATTTACAATTGCTTGCTTAGAAATCAGGTTTTGGAGCGAAATTTTCAATTGTTTATCACTTGTTTCCCTTACTTTGTTTTGCAGATGCAGCCATGATTTATAAATATAGTGTCCTTAGAATGACATATATTAAGTAAAATAGAGAACTTTGTACATTTCATTTTAATAAAGATGAAAATCTTTATAAATATAGATTATATTTACAATCTCTCTATGTCTAAATTATATATATATACACACACACGCCACCAAGAACATAAGTTAACCATTATGCCTTGAATTCTACATTTTTCACATGCAACATTGCCTTGAATTCAACATTATTTCAACATGCATGACTCAGCTTTCTTCAGTTTTGTTAAACTAAACTTATATATTATATAATTATAACTACTATTATAACAACTCACATAATATGACAACTATATACTAACTCATGTACTTCTCACAACCCTACATAACATTAATGGACCTTGAAGGGTTTAATCCTGAAAGAAAGAAAAGGAAAATTAAGGCAATCCTATACCATCATTTGGAAGATGAGAAAACTGAGGTCTAAGAGATTATGTTTTGCTCAGGGCCATTTGACTTCTGGTGACACAACAGTAGCTATTAGAACACCCAGTCTGCTTGTTCTTTCCATAAGGCCTGTTGGTATTGCTATGAAAAAAAAATTGATCTGATTTTAGCTAGAGAAAATTATCCAGAATTGACTTGAGTTGTTTTGTCAATTAGAATTATGGAAGTTGCCATGTAAAAGGGATAAAAAGTAGCCCATGCAGGCATTATATTTAATCTTTATTTAAACAATTCCATCACAGTTTTTTTTTTAATATAAATGACAGGAAGCAAAAACTGAGAGAAATTATATATGTATGGATTTAAAAAAAGCATATTACCTTTAGTATTCCTGAGTATCTTGAAAGATAAAAACATTTCTTCAAACAATTCTTGAACATTTTTTTCCAGTTTCAAAAAGGATCTTATGATCTCTGATAAGAATTTGAGTTCATCTAAAGAGAGGGAGAAATTTCTTCCTTTCTGTGGGCATTCAGAAGTAACTATGAAAAGAAAAGAACAATATGTTTATAGAGTTTGTTTTCTCAGTAAATATTCGAATGATCTATGTGATCCCATAAGCCATCAAAACTAACAAGGTCCTCAATAATGAAAGCAAAATTGTTCTTTAAAAATATATATATATATAAAATATCCTAAATATCCTAGGAGAGTCTTTTCTTCTGGGAAGTTAGATATGAGTATTCGATTTAATGCAAATATGACAATTAAATTAGTTTTGATTCTGTGAATCATAAACACGAATGTAATTCATTACTGTAAAATCACATTTTATACAATTCTATTTTTTAAGGTCTCCCATAACTTTAATCTAATCATAAATAAATATCAGACAAATCCGAATTAATGGACATTATATAAAATAACTGGTCTGGGACGCATTCCAGTCTAAAGAGTTTAGAAAGACATAACTGAAATCAGTACATGATCAGCATTTTGTTTTGTGATAAAGACATTTTGGGGAAAAGAAGAGTGTGTTTGTATGTGGGGGGGATATACATAAATATATATATATATACTATAAGAGAAAGAGAAAGCAAATGCAAAAATGTGGTAAAATATTAATATTTGGGGAATTTGGATGTGATGGAAATTTGGGAATTCTTTTTTTACTGCACTACTACTTCTTTGGAAGTCAAATTAAAATATAAAGTTTAAATGAAAAAAAAGTCTAAAAGGATTTAAGCCTTAACCTTAGAAATGTTGCTTCTAAACCGTTAAAAAGAAGCAAAGCAATTTAGTTATTGGATCTAGACTACATAGTTCATGAAATCATGTTGAAAAGCAACTTCTGTTTAAATAATTGTGATATCTATTGTTTGCATAAGAACAATACCGCTCAAAATAAACAAAGCTTGAATTTTTTGTTTTATAATTATGCTACTGCTCAAGTTACACTACTATTTCATGATGATAAAAACATACTCTTAAGAATTTGGAGAATAACTCACATACCATCTATTATTTAACTACTTTAATTTGTTGCTTTCATTTTAGATCTATGTCAGCAAATGGCCCTTTTGTCCAAATGTCAAGGATTTGAAGACTCCTTCCTTTATTAACATCACTTCTTAAAACATATATTTAAGAAGTGTCTTGAGGCTTAGTTATAAATTGGAAAATATGTAAACTCTTATAAAGTAAGTGCGAAGTACCCTGGAGACAAAATATTAAGAATGCTACTTAAATCGAGTAGGGACTGGTGATTCCATGTGAAAAAAAGATTTATCTTCATCACATGGAGTTAGGAAGGTTTCAGAAATGTAACAATTTTATGTGTAATTCATTTCGCTGGAGCGAAAGTTTAAAATATTGGCATCAAAACTTGTAACTACATGATACAGTCTTTCACTGAGAAACAAAAGTGCCATGGCATCTTTGCAGGTCCTATGAAAGAGGCCTGTGCACCAACTTAAATTGCAGAATTTGGTCTTCTTCTTATATGGAGGAAAAAACTTTAAAAATGACAAATACCTGTAAAAACTCTATTCCATCTCAAAATTGACATCAGCCCCACTCATCTGCTATCCTTCCATAGGCATGCCAGAAATCAAAGCATGTACAAGCAGCACATATAACTAAGGTTTTTCCAAGAAAATCATGCTTCAAAAATCCAAAGGAAAAAGAGAATAAATACATTATGTTTCATTTAGCTGTAGCTTGAAACATTTGGCCAGTTTGATTTCTTTTCAGCTTTGCTCATGTGGATGAGGTAAACTAGTTTAATCTTCTAAATTCTAAAAGACATTGATCAAAGATACTTATAAACCACATTTTCAAAGACTTTAAGAACACTTCCTAATTTTTTTAATAGGAAGGGCCACACAATAGTTTGACTATAAAGTAAATGTATTGAAGACTTTATGTAGCCCAACTCTAAATTGCAAGTATTGTGCATGTCTATAAAGTCACAAAGAAGAGCTCTAAGAAGCATCTTTAAGAGTCAAAACACTAAAACCTAACTGTGCTACCTATTTAAAAATTATATAGTGTCTGAGAATTCTATTTGAAAAGTTCATACCTTCATTATTTGGATTTAGAAGGCTCATGTATTCCAGAAACACATTATTATTGAAAGGTAAACCCATTTCAATTCAATAAAACTTTATACTTTAATAATGAAAGAGGATAGAACAATATTATGTCCTAAATCTAATCATCATTGTCCCAAAGAAGCAATGGTAAAGGGTCATTACCTAGTAGGCCTTCTTTTCTATCACTATAAGCTCAGTTCTTAATTTATGGGAAAAATAATGATCATTTTTGAAAGCCAATTTAAAACAAAGTACACAAAGGATGGAAGTAGCATTTCTCAAACTTATTTGACTTGTTTTCCCCGCAGTAACTTAGCTCATGATTTCTATCTGCCTAAGCATAACTATTTTTCTATCTCTTGTAAGCTTCACTATTAACCATATTTGAAAAGGGTTTCTGTGGACAGTAATTACCTTTACTTTTGCCTTTACTAAATCAATTTCTCTTTTCTTCTTCTTTCAAGATTAGTTTTGTTTGCTCCTCTCCTTCAAGTCACCTCTCCAGATAACCTTTCTCTGTATACAGTCAGTCCAGAGGTTCTCTTTTCACCTCTAAGCCAGTAAGGTCTTTATTCTTCTATGCCCTGATTATTTATCACTATGGACCTGTCTTGCTCCAAAGAAGTTTTAAATATACATGTTTGTACATATATATATATATGTATATATATATATGTATATATATAGTTGTACATATATATATATAGTTTGTACTATATATATGCATATATGTGTGTGTATATATATATATATATATAGTTGCGCAACTATATATTTGGTTTGCCATCATATTAAATTATAAGCTTATAGTTTACTTACAACAATTACTCCCTATATTATCTAATAGGACAACTCATGATGTTCAATCATGATCATTCAACCACTGCTTATGGAAATAATGATTTTGTTCTAATATGGGAGGCACTCTTTTATTTTTGGGAAATACCAATTTCTCCTAAATCCCAATAATAGTTTAGAAAATTAAACTTCCATTTTAGAGCAAGACTTTATTTAATTTAGCCTTAGCTGGTAATGAGCAAGTCCCTTTAAATAATAACTAGATAACTGAGAGTGTCTTTCTTCTCTACATAATTTTAAAGAAAAATTTTCGGAAATGCAATAAAATCTCCTATTGTTAGCATATTTAGAGTACAATTTAGATTCTTCTTAATGATAGTGTTATGATCAAAGTTACTTATTTCTATGCTGCACCTGGGAACTAATGTTGTCTCTGTGTTAAAGTGTATTTCTCAAAATGATAATACTTTGAAAAAAGGTTCTATGATCAAATAGGCTTGGTAAATACTGCATATTAAATCTACGTTAAAGGGATTCATAATGCAAATTAACATATTAAAGCCTCTATTTACTTCTATAACACAGTAAAACTTTTTTAACTTAATAGTCCTCAAACTTTTTTGACGATCAAATACAAGTTTACAAACACATCTATTCACTTCTGGAGTTTTCTTTTCTTAAAAAGAAATGTTTGGGGGACACTGCTCTGTATTACTTGTACTACTTGGATATTCATATCTACTTTGTAGTTTTTCCTTCCATTTGTTAGACCTTTAGTGGTGGGTTCCTATGACTGACTGTTGGATTGACTTACCAGTACCCATTTCTACTTGTAAGTTGCTGTCGCCAATATTATCATGGTATTTTGCAAACCCCTTTGCAAAAGTCATAGACCCTCTCCTTGGAAAAATGCAGTCACAGTTTAAGGTCTAAGCAGAACCACCTGAGGTCTATCCATGGCTCTCTTAGGGCAAAATATGCCAGAATCTTCTGTATTGTTAAAATGCAAATTCCTGGGACATCTCCAGACTCAGTCTCTATCTGGATGAGGTCCAGAAGTTTACCCTTTAAGCAAGTGCCCCAGGTGAGTTTTCTGCACACTAAACTTTGAGACCCCTTGCCTAAGGGAACTATGAACTCTAATGAAAAACCTACTGGAATAGCCTTGACTCTTAAAGACGATTGAATGACTACAGAGTTTTTAAGGTATGTCTATGTGATTGTGAAAACTTTGTGATGATGCTCCCTTTATACAGTGTATGGACAGATGAGTAAGGAAAAAAAGGCAAAAAATAAATAAACAATAGGGGGCTGGTTGTGGGGGAGATGTTTTGGGTGTTCTTTTTTAAAAATTTTTATTCTTTTCTTTTTTGGAGTAATGAAAATATTCAAAAATTGATTGTGATGATAACTGCACAGCTATATGATGATATTGTGAACCACTGATTGTACACTTTGGATGATTATATGGTATGTGAATACATAATACATTTCAATTAAAAACAAAACAAAAAAAACCCTGGTGGTTGAAAATCATTCCCTAGGAGTCAGAAAACCTGGATTTTGGTTGTAAACATCAATTTCTTGAAACGAAATCTCCACTTTTTCCATGGTCAATAAGGTTTGTTGTTTTGTTTTGTTTTTAAACTTTTTTATTGCATAATATAACATATTTACAAAGCAAAGAAAGAAAAAAGCAATAGTTTTCAAAGCACTCTTCAACAAGTAGTTACATGACAGCTCCCAGAGTTTGTTGTGGGCTACCATATCATCCTCTCAGATTTTTCCTTCTAGCTGCTCCAGAATATGGGAGGCTAGAAGGAATAAACTTTTTTTTTAACATTACAATTGACTTTTTTCTTTTTTGTGAAAAATAACACATACAAAAAAGCAATAAATTTCAAAGCACAGTACAACTATTAGTTGTAGAACAGAATTCAGAGTTTGGTATTGCTTACAATTTCGCAATTTTAGCTTTTTACTTCTAGCTGCTCTAAGATACTGGAGACTAAAAGAAATATCAATTTAATGATTCAGCAATCATATTCACTTGTTAAACCCTACCTTCTCTGTATAACTCCACCATCACCTTTGATCTTTCTTTAGGGGTATTTGGGCTATGGCCATTCTAATGTTTTCATGTTGGAAGGTGCTGTCA